>CAAKHC010001278.1:80429-112306 GCA_901007825.1 Macroramphosus scolopax
CTTTTCCCCAATAAAGCCCCCATTTGAATTTTATGGAGAAAAAAAAAAAGTATACTTTTCTTCACAGTTTGCCTCAAAACAAAAGTCAGTGGCTCTACTTATATATCATGTCAGCAGTGCCAAAAGACAGTGAACAAACTACAGTTTTGTTGCGCTTACTTAAACATAATGTTTCTAAATGAAGGGGATCGTGATGATTTTATTGAGTTGACAATTTTAGCCCAGAGTGGAGTGGAGTCGTTAAGGCTGCTGTGGAATCCAGTCTGTCTGCCTGTGTGAACAGCATTTCTGTTTGTCCTTCGAGGACGGGCAAAAGTGAAAAGACTCAGTAAAAAAGGTTTCACTGTGCAATTCCAGGAACTTTGTTTATGAGGTGACCTTTGGAAAAGTTTTATTGTGGGAGGAGTCAAGGTTCCCTGTTTCACCGGAAAGAAGATAATACCTAGAAGTCCCTTTGACAGGAGGTTAATCTTACGATGTAACATATCTGTTTGTTTAAGTGGAGGACGGCTAACCAGACATGCACTATTAGAATAATAAAAAAAAGTTTGCAACACTCTTTGAAACTACTCTTGGATACTAGACCCAATACTCTACCCAACTCTGAGATCCATTGGAATAGTAAAATAGTTTGGGTGAAATGTTTTAGACTTTTGATTTTCATAGTTGAAGTCTTTGACTCCTCTCTGTTTCTTTAACTAGGAAATCCAAGCCACCTGGTATGAGAAGCTGCACGAGTGGGAGGATGCCCTGGTGGCATACGACAAGAAGATCGATATGAACAAAGAAGATCCAGAGCTCATACTGGGCAGAATGCGTTGCTTGGAGGCCCTGGGAGAGTGGTACGTCACCAGTTATATCTGTTTCTACGGTCTTTAGGACTCATTAATAAACACTTAGAACAGAGTTTGGTTTATGTGCAGTCTGCATATCTTTTACCATTATTTAGTTTCTGCTCTTGTTAGTATAAATATATTTTATGATTCATGAAATAACAAAATAAACAGCACATGTGATTCTGCAGTTTCCCCCTCAGCTTCAGCAGACAAAGATAGAGTGTGAGGTGTTTGTTTTCCTATGAACCCTCAAATCCCCAACTTGCTCTCTGTGCGTGGGCAGCCTATTCCTAATGATTCCTGACATCAGGCCTTCAGTGATCGTTGAAAAGAGAGAGGAAATTTTATTCCTGAGTTGGCCAAAGTACTTTCATCCGGGAAAGGCATGAACAGCCAGCGAACTCCAGTAAGAGGTGCAGAGCCGAGGCTCGGTAACAACCGCCCACCTTCAAAGAGGGTTTTATGGAAAAAGAAGATCATGAAACGTCCTCCAAATCCAAATATGCAGATCGTGACAGAACTCATGTTAATCTAATCACATGTTAATAAGTTGTGTAACTGAAGTCCATGTGCCATTGTTGTATACGGTGTGAAAAAGAAAACGATTCAGGTGAAATGGGGCTTTGTGTTTATGTTTGTGTGTGCTAAGGCTGGATGATTATGCAACACTGGTCATGAGTCAAAGTAGACCCCTGGGAACATATTGTTCCCTGCCTGTCAGGGTAAAGGATGTTGTCAACGTTTTCTGTGCTAATCAGAAATTATAAAGAGAAAACGTAAATGCAATTAATGTTTTTTATAGTCAAGGTAGTACCTGGAGAGGTATGTTTTAGCCTCCATCAGAAGATGTCCAGGGATTCAGCTTTCCCAATCACACGTAGGTGATGAGCAACTCGAGAGGGAATCCTTTGTATGGAGACCGGAGGCTCCATGAATCACATGATGCCGATGATGACGGGAGGGTACCCCATAGTGAGACCTATACCAATAAAATCCCAATTTCGGTGTATTAAAGAAAGTGCCAAGCAATTCCTGGCTTCTCCCGTGATGTAAATTACGGTCTGTTGAGTCAAACTATGACTCAGGCTCTTCCTTCCGCTGGACTAGTTGTTTGCTGTAGACATGCATACACACAATGTGCCATAGCTTTTTGTACTTGTTGCTTTCATGTTATACTATAGCCAGGCAGCTGGAGAATGGCTTCGCTTCACTAACCCCCATTCTAACCTTCCTCTCTACTTTTTTTTTATGTCCGTCCCTCCTGCTATTTCTCCCTCTCAGCCCGCTCCAGCAGTCGGCCTGTAGAACACATGTGATGGGTTTGATCTTCTGCTGGACAGTGCAGCGCTGATTGTTGTTAATGAGGAATTGGTCATAGTTAGATGCACCTGACCCCAATAGGAACACTCGTCTGTTAACAGGGATACTGGATATTACCAGGCCTGTTGTGGGACGGTACACTGACGGACGAGGTTAATCCCTAAGAACAAAGAATAAATAGAAACCACGTCTTATCTTCAGTCTCTTTCTTTCTCATCCTTGGCCAACATAATTTCCTCAATTGTTGGCGCAGGAAAATGTAATACATAAATATGAAATGTAATTATTTATAGGACCGGGATCATAGACATTTAGGATGAAGGCTTTTCACCACTGAACAGATACATGATACATTTTGTGAAGTTATATAAGTTGCAGTCAAATAATTTCTCAACAAACCTCGGACATTTCTGTCAGTTGAGCATTTTTTACTCCTTAATACCTGCAGTATAACGTATATTCTACAGAATGTGCTGTATGTTTTCTATTTAGCTCTAAAGCCATTAACCAGCGTATCACACAGCACATCACACACACATTTGAAATGGCTTTTGCACAATGACAGAATATAAGACTTGGTTCTGATCCAGTGTCCTACAGTCCACATCTCCATTCTACAATACATACAATACAATCCTCCTCAACTTGTTTCACGAAGACATGATAGAAAGAACTAGTATTACTGTATTTTTTGGGTCAGATGCTAATAACGATATTTGAGAGGTCACTTACAGCAGATGCTACAGAGGTGATTCGAAGAACAAGGTCAGCTCTTGCATCTTTGCCTCGGAGAGATGACTTCTCATGGCTGTTTCAATTTTTTCTGATGAAGCTTTTCAATACTCCACCGGACTGGGGACTGATGTAGTAGTGACAGAACAGACCACTTTCTGAGTTGCAGTATTAAAAATTGCAATGCGAGCTAAAGAATGTTATCGTTCTGAACGAGGGGCTGAAATAATCTGGATTTATGCCATCTGAAGCCTGTGTCAATGTTTTTCAGGGGTCAGTTGCACCAGCAGTGCTGCGAGGAATGGACGCTGGTCAGTGAGGAAACCCAAGCCAAGATGGCTCGTATGGCTGCTGCTGCTGCCTGGGGTCTAGGTAAACACAATGAATACAGGATGAAAGTGATTTAGTGGAAAAAACTAGTATCCATGAACAACGTAATAGCTGTCAGTGTTGTTTTTACTGATGACTTATGCATGGAGCATATGGGCTCATCCTCCGTCTGACTCAACAATGACAGTGAGCAGCTTTATGAAAAGCAACAACTCTTGCCAAATCGCCCTCTCATGGCCAAATGGGAATGAAATCAGGTCATAACATTGACGCATCGTAAAATGCAATTGTGGAGAAGAGCAGGGACCACAGTCCAGAAAAAAAACACTTGATTTACACAAAAAAAAGTCCAAGACCACAAACCATGGTCTTGGACTCTATCTTTTTAAACTCACTTGTAAACCCTAAGACCATACGAGTCTGAAGACTCAGACAGTCTTTAATTGGTGTCATTGGAAAACAAAAATGTTGCATCATTAAAATTATATATTGTTACTTTGTGCATTTCCTTGTATTTGATAATGTCTTTTTTTCCTCCAGGGCACTGGGACAGCATGGAGGAGTACACATGTATGATCCCAAGAGATACACATGATGGTGCGTTCTATAGAGCAGTGCTCGCCCTGCATCAAGATCTTTTCTCATTGGCCCAACAGGTTGGTTAAGTTATCACTCACAGATGCATCCAATGGAGAAAAACAATATTGGCGGTGTTAGCATCCAGCTTGAATGCCACAATAGAACAAAAACTACATCTAAAACAGGAAAAAATTTCTTGAATTTGCACATTTGGATAACCCAGGGAACTGCTGATGCTGCAGAAATGTTGCCCTTTATTCAAATCACTAAGTCTGCGTTGGTCCTGGCCACATGTCCACGTCCATGGACGCTGGTTCTTTGACGAGTTCTAAGGACTGTCAAGTCCAGCGCCTCTCATTTGAACAGATACATTTGTTTTACTACTTGATTCATGGTGTCTACCATACAGGGAATTCTATAATACATGTAGGACATTAAACTTCTATATTTTTAAAAACATCTCATAAAGACGTGCCATGGGAATTCGCCTGGACTTCTGGAATTTTCATCAGTTTTTTCGGCAGTTTAAAATCATTGGACACAAGTACTGTTGAGAAACATAAAAACGTCTCCACAGCTATTTCAGACACGATCAAATTCCCTCAGGTGGCCAGAGCTTTTCGGTAAAAGAATAAAATGCACAAGTACTTTTGCCTTTACAATGTTGTACTTCCATGATGTGGAAAGATGATCTACTTTTTAAGTTGTAAATCATCACAGTTTTCAGCTTTAAAAAAAAAATGAAGAATCACCCTCCTGCCTGCTTGTCTGCAGGTCAGGGTGGTATTTTCTCACTTGATGAATGCCGGGGATGGTAGATGAGATCATGGATTTGTTCAAGCTGGATGCCGGCACGTCTAACGAACACAAGCTTCAGCATTGACACCAGCAAACACCTGCTCCTCAAATTACCCTGAACTCATCCACCAAGTCTCTTTTTCACCACAAAGCCCCGGAGACGTGCTCCCTGTACCCCCTCATCCCTCCACACCCCCCCTTTAATTTGGAGATTAGGTCCAGGTGTGGCCCATAGGATTGAGCATCAGCTGAATAGGAAAAGTAGACTTTTGACTTTTACTAACAATGGGGCCACTCACAATGACTGGTGAGGAATAAAAAGCAGATGGAGCAAGGGTGAAAGCTTAAATGACAACATGTACTCAGTTGAGTCTTCCGGATGTGGATGATAATCCTCCCACTTAGGTCTTTTTGATTCCACAGGGCTGGATCTATTCTCCCTACACCCAGACATGAACTGCATGATTCTCGGCATGCGCCTGCATCTGTGTGAAGCATTTGAGGCTGCTTTGCTTTGAAAATCTTGGTTTATAATGATGTGTAAACACCTCAATCATTCCCCCTTGGGAAGCAGTCTCATATCATTATTCACAATATATAACCAGTCCTCCACCTTTTCTCTCATGGTTGATTTGGTCCAAACCTTTCACATAGCAAGTTGCACTCACTGTAATGATAAAGTCGTGTCACTGGACTTAGCCCCCTCTAAGTAAGCGCATCTAAGCACAACCTGTATGGAAGAGAATGGAAGATTGGGTCATGATGTGTTTTTGCTGCAAGAAGCCAGACACTGCACTTATCAGGAGTCGTCTGGACGGCAGATTTCCAACATGCCCTCCAGTGCAGACTTTCAGGAGTAAACAGAACCATAACGGAGGCTGTAAAGAAGCAGACTCATTGTCACCTTTCCCGCCGCCCTCCCGCAAGCCATCCTCTTGTTGTGCATGCTTGTCGAGGTGATGTAGCAAGCCATCCCTCCTTTCCCTCCCAGGAAAAAAAAAATAATTGCAGGGAGTAAGCCTGAAACAGCTGTGTGTCTCAGTCTACGAGAACTTCCTCCGTCATGCTCCCTCATTTTTCCCTCCTGTTAATAACCGTTTCCAAAAACATTAACTGCAGAAGCCCATGAAATCAACAGGGTTCCAGCCACAATATTTATGTGGTTGTTTGTCCCTTCCGTTGCTCTGGATCAAGTATTTCCCTCAGTTACTTTCTCACATCATCCCTCAGTGTTTTCACTGGTGATTGATCTTCTGAAGTCTCCTTGAATTTCGAGTCAGTGCACTACACCCTTACAACGAATCAATAAATAGTAAAAACAGGAAAGAAGGATTTCTATAGCAATGACTAAATATCTGTTACATGTAACATAATTTTTTTTGGATAATGAAATCTTTCACATTGTTGCTGTGAACAGATCAACATTTACCTCTCTTCAAAAAACACTTTGCACTCGGCGCATTTAACCATTTTTTTTATACAAGTAGGCATGCTAGTAATAGTTGCACCAGCTGCACTGTTGGCAGGACTTCGTAACAAGGGTGTGAGCGGTGGGCAGTAACGTGCATTCCCACATTCTTCCCACATCAAGCTTCTTTATTGCCTAGTCCAATCCCAGCTGATCCTGATGCAGAAAGATTGTAGGAGTAACTTAAAAGTGAATGTTGTAGTGATAATCGGGAGTCATGTTTTATAAAATAGGGAATAAAAATTTCATTATTGATATTTGCAATCTTTGCCGAAGAGTTTACGATTCCGTCCGATAAAACCGGGTAGAGTCATGTATTAAATCAGTGTTTCCAGTGTTGAGGAATGGAATACACTCAGAAGCCAACTAATAATTGCACATCATGCTTCATCTGTTTTAGTGTATTGACAAAGCCAGAGACCTCCTGGATGCTGAGCTGACGGCCATGGCTGGGGAGAGTTACAGTCGAGCCTACGGGGTAAGATTTCCTCTTGGACAGCCAAAATATTCAACAAGTGGCGTCAGGCAACTATCTCTTTTTATAGCAGTCACGTGCAGAAAGATTCAGCCGCAGCTAAAACGTTTTTGAAGCAAAGATTTCTAAGTCTCTGATCTACGCTCTATAGAAGTCTACAGGATAAATGTTTACAGGAACAGTTGGTCAATCGTGTTAAACCGTCTATAGGTGTGAGTTGTACAGGCAACATTTCAAATCAGTTGTTGAAACCTGAAAACATCATTTGTATCTTCTTTTTTTAACAAATTTATTTGTAGTTGATTATATATAAAAACTGTAGTTGTTTACCAGGATAACTGACAGCAGATACACTTCAGTGGGCATTTAATTCAGGATGTTAGTGCAAATAGCAGATGGGTATAAAGCACCATATGGAGCTGACAAACAGGCCACTGAAGTGTACAAGCTTTAATTCCCTTGTTATATGACAACATACATCTTGCAACTAAGAAATAAATGTGTGGATACTAGTGTGAACGTGTTTCTGCGTGTGTGTTTCCTAGGCCATGGTGTCCTGCCAGATGCTTTCAGAGTTAGAGGAGGTGATCCAGTACAAGCTGGTACCAGAGAGGAGGGACATCATCAGGGAAACATGGTGGGAGAGGCTTCAGGTAACTTCAGCACGATGTGTGGAAACGCACGCACACACACACACTCACTGACGCACGCACACACACACACACTCATGTGTGAACAATGAAATTTAAAGCAGATGTTTGAAAGGCTGCTGTTACTAATGTGAAACATTTTTAGCCAAACACTATCGTCACATGCAAAGTCACTAATTCAACTCCTTAGTTGAAAATACTTCATTGTCTTGTAGATTCATGAATACTTTTATGAATTTAAATTTTTGGTTTTGATTGTGAATACATGCAGTTAAAAAACTGATCTGCATTGAACTCATCCGTAGGTGAACATGCAAACAACATGCAGTCTGAGCAGTGAATGTCACACTAAGTGAAGTGTTTTCTAAATTGTAAGAACTCAGAAGTATGCGTGTCTAGTTTCTAGTCAATATACGGTACCTAATGCGTAGCACTCAGTGAGATACAGGGACTGTGCTTTTAGACAACGCATCTCGTTTTGGTTTTGTCATTGTACTTCACTCCATTCAAGTTTCTTGTCATGTTAACATTGTGTGTGATATTATTCATGTTAATGATGCCTGCTGAATGTCAGTGGTAGCAACAAGTAAAAAACCCTTGAACCTTTTGATCAGATTATCTCTACTCATGTATCAGGATGCTCGTATTGTTTGAGATCATGCCAGGTGATGTAATTGCAGCGCTCACCTGCATGTGAAAAAGGGGACATTTAATGTGGCTCGTAACTCTAAAGAAACTAAATTAGCCATCTGAGATTGATTTCAGAGATTGTTTCAATGGAAACTTTTCCAGACTCACTCAAATCCCTCTCAAGAGAAACGATGATAGTCTTGATCAGCTCGGAGTTTTCCGATGATAAAAGATGAGTCTCGCTCTTCATCTGAAGTGGTCTTCCTGAGCAAACAGCCTGTAACGACTCCGAGCAGCAGGAACTGACAGGTTCCTTCTTTCAGGAATGATTTATTTAAGCTGACCGCAAACATCTGTCAAGGAATAACAGCCCCACTCTTTCTTTCCTCCCGTGCTAGTAGCAAAGGGTGAACAACAACACAACCTGCTGTTTATGTGAACTGTAAATGTTTCAGTCAATTGTTGAACTACATCCTGGTGAGGTCTCGTTAAAGTTTTGACTTTTTGCCAGAATTGCTTTTTGAAACTATTTGATGACTGTCTGGTGTCTCATCTTCCTCTAATGCAGATTACGATATATGAATATGAAACATTACAGTTTCTTTTTATGAAGTTATTTAAGGTTTTATCATTTGTATGATAGAACACGTACAAGTTGTAGGCAGATTTGTTCAACCCCTTGTTGGGGTCCCGGACCATATGTATTAAGAGTGGCCCCCCTCTAAAGCTTCCCAATGTGTTCACTCTCTTAAATGTAATGAATACATGCCTCTCTTTGAAGGGAGTCAAGACTAATGTATCCATCCCTTGTTGTTTCCTCCAGGGTTGTCAGCGTATTGTAGAAGACTGGCAGAGAATCCTGATGGTCAGATCTCTGGTGATCAGCCCCCACGAGGACATGAGGACGTGGTTGAAATACGCCAGCCTCTGTGGCAAGAGCGGACGTCTGGTAGGTGCATTTAATCAGAGCAGCCTTTTTTCACTAATTCAATAAATATGCATACATCATGGTCAAGGTGTCACAGAAAGGGTGGTTCATTCATTAAAGGCCACAAGAGGCTCCAGATTGTAAAGAATGTTGTGCAAAGAATTGTGACACTGAGACAAGAAGAAGGCAAATGTGTGCAGTTGTTTAAATAAAAGAATAAAATACCACATTGAATCTTTAATGCTGATGTACAGTAATGTAAGTATCATCAGGAATCTATTATATACACATTCAACATGTCAAGTTAGTGTTCTTGTCACCGACAGTGATGTGGCCACTAATTCAAAGCCACTTTGTGTTAGACTTGGAAATGAATGACATTGCTGACTGCAGACGGAGTATAAACTCATGTCATTTAACTCCTGCCACTCTTCCCTTAGATTAAAGTCTAAATGGAACAGATGCCGAAGAATGCGCACTTACATTCTCATTTTTCCACAAGCAAAAGTTTGAGCAATCATCACCATTTGAAAGGAAATAATTCTCTGCCACCCTGATGCAGGTTGCATGAGGGAGTTCCTGCACACATCTGAACAGCCTCAAACCTGTTCAAATTTAATCTCCTTAATATTCTTTGACCTATGATTGAGCAAAATGAAATGTCATCACATCATTTTCAGGAGGAATACCAGCTTTGATTTAATCAGTCTTGCCAGATGGGAAAGTAAAGCTGTGACAGAGTTAAGTGCAACCATGAACCCCAGCCATGAAATGTAACTTCATTTCAACCCTTTTTGAAGTTGGCAAGAATGAAAGTGGCACTTAACAGTTTATGAAACTGCAAAGTAACCTGAAATAAGACAACTACTCAATTGCAGTTGTGCCATTTTCCATCTTTACCTCAATGTTATTCTAATTGATTGCAGTTGACCAAATTTTGTATATGCACGCACACGCATACGCACACGCACACAAAGAGAGAAAATAGACTCGATTGTTCGGGGCAAACATGGCAGGATATGTGAATACAAGGTGTTGGAACTAACACGTGTTAGACTCTCAGTGTGTTGCTCTTTGTCTTTTATATGTTTATTACTCACTTGTGCGCTGATCTGTGTGTTTTCAATGAATTATTCATTGTTAAGTCCTTAAGATGTATCAAAGTAGATGTATATTGAAGTATATCTGTGTTGTCTTGAGCTTTCTAGACTAGACACTGAAAGAAAGAGGTGAAAGGGTTCATCCTGTCTTTCTGGGGTCTTCATGAACTCTAGATGTCCGGATGCTGTTCCTCTCCTCTGGTGATTCATTCCCCCCTTGTTTACCCTCTTGCCCTCTTCCTCCAGGCATTGGCCCATAAGACCCTTGTGCTCCTTCTGGGTGTTGACCCCTCCAAGCAACTTGATCACCCTCTACCCACAGCCCACCCACATGTCACCTATGCTTATATGAAGTATATGTGGAAAAGTGCCCGCAAGGTAAGCACATATAAACTTGTGGAAAAATTTGGTTTCTGGCTTCCTATCAGTCATCCTAGACCTTTACAAGATTACATAAAACTTTTTAGGTTAAACAGCTAAGTTGACAGCAACAAAGCAGCGTGGGAAGACGTTTGATGGTTAACGACTTAACATGCAAGTTTATTCAACACAAAGCTACAATCAAAATTTCAAAGACACCTGATAAACCACCTTAATATTTCTGATCTTTCTGAGATTTCATGGGCATTGTAAAACAAAATGGTCATTATAATTTAATATGTTTCAGTAGGTACACTAACATATAATTAAAGTTAGTATAAAAGATGTGATATATTCAAAATAATTATATTTAGCGTTTTTGTAGCAGCAGAACTATAACGACCTGGAATGGTTGGAATAGCAGGTTACGAGCTACGGGGTCAAATATAATTTTTCTTTCAGATAAGTTTGTCAGGTAGCTCATCATCATCATCACCATCATCAACAAGCCCCATAAATTAACATCTAAGTGTGAGGCAGCTGTTATGTCATTGATATTTGAGTCAACTTCATCAATGCTTTTATCAAATTAAATTGGTGGAACATGGCAACAGTGGAAAGTCAGCCCTGTTTTATTATTACAATCAGATGTATGTGTTGGCTGGATTTCTGCCTTCTGTGGCGCAGCGGCTAGCACAGGCAAACCCATCAAACTTCCAGCAGCGAACGGTGGTGACATAACACTAACTGTGATTCACACCACATACTACCAGAGCAGCGTGGGACTACACTGGCCTGCTCTACGCTACGCCATTTGTCTACCGCACACACATACACTCATACTCATACAGTATATACACCGCCAAGCAGCGTGAATATACATTTATTGCCAGGTGTTGAAGAGTGTTCACGGACCCAGAGTGCAGGTCTCATTAGGGTACATGAGTAAGTGTTAGCCCTGCCAGGCCAGCTGTACGGCTCACAATATCAAAATACACACACACAGCTGGAAATAATCCACCCCCTGTGTCTGGTGTTTGGAAACAGTAAGTAACATCAGCTTAGACTATCAGAATTGCTGAGGAACTAGGGATAGCTAATTAGTAGTAAAGGCAACACTCGCTTCGATGAAAAGCATCTGAGTCCGTCGCCGTCTTCAGTCATTTTCAGTCATTTTCCAATTTAGTTCCACATGAATCATTTTGAAGATGGTCACACATTTTGCGAGAAAGAAATCAAACAGAAACAAAATCCTGCCCATTCTAAATGTGTTGTCTGTATCTCATGCTCTCCACAAGTTAATCTGCAATGGTCAACATCCCAAAACCTGTAGAAGCTGCATGGTGTGTAGTACAAGCTGCATGTTATTCAGATCAAACAATGCTATTAGAGGTCCTGATTGTATGTTCATGAAACCAAACAGTTGAACCGTGACAACAGCCTTGCCAGACAACATAGAAGGAATTTCACATGGGCCAGGTGTGAGTCCAGCAGCGCTCATTAGAAATGCAGTCATGCTTTAAAATGGACCGTTGGCTCTTTAGAAGCAGTGAGAACAGATTCATGTCTGTGACCTCACATCAACACCGTCCCACAAAAAACAATAGTACGCAAACTAAACTAAACACAATAATACAAGTGCATGGTCAGGCACGTTTATCGCAGCTCACATTTATATTCCAAGTGATGCCAGAACAGTTACTGAATCAAATGTACTGCTCTCATTAAGACCAAATCTCTGCCAGCCGTTGATATCTTTGTTGTGTCTCTCCAGATCGATGCCTTCCAGCACATGCAGCACTTTGTGCAAGGCATGCAGCAGCAAGCCCAGCACGCCATCGCAGCCGAAGACCAGCAGCATAAGCAGGAGGTCCACAAACTGATGGCCAGGTCTGTTTCTATGTGGAAGCACAGCAGGGCATGTGGTTCAGTTTTGCAACCTTATCTATTAGTTGCATGTTTCCGTGTCGGTTTGTATTTAATGCATTTAAGTGAAACTATCGAACATTCAATCAAGCAGTTTTTGTTGTTGCTCTTTAAGAAGTGTCTATCATCAGTGCACATCTAAAAACGGTTCAATGGCCTTAAAAAACCTGCCAGCCTCCACACACCCTCTGCAGCGTAATGGGAAAGTGCAAAGCAACAGTCTGAGGCAAGGGAAAAGTAACCTCATGTTTTTTTTTTGAAGCCCTCACGTTGTAAATACATGGGGTTATGAACAGTGCGTTCTCCCTGTTTTCCATGTGCATGACCCAATCTGGCATAGCACCTTTAATACGTCCTTACAACCCGTGGTCTTTATTCCATTCTCAGACTTCTTACCTCAAACTTCACAATAGTGTTTTCCCCTTTGTTATGAGGTCCCAGAGACATTATCTCTTATAAAACGTGACACCACCTTACACCGATCACGTGTGCCTCCTCCTTGATGCTGTGGATGTGTGCCGAGGCCTCTCCCTCTTAATTCTGGGCACTTGATCCGATAGCTTTGGCTCGGACTTCGAACATTTCCACCATCATCACCTCACCTCATTGTGGGAAAACCTGCAGTTTGTTTCAAACAACTCCAGATATTTGAAAACCTGACATTCATATAAGTGTGATGTGCTTTCAGAAGTTGTTTCAGAAGGGGATTACAAAATGGAAAGTTTGGCATTTCCAAAAATGAATTTCTAATGGAAGCTATAAAGAAGTTGTTGCAGGATCTTTGGGCTCATCAGAATATCTTCACTGATAGCTGTTTTAAATAGAAAAGTATTGCTAAACCTTGTGCAGGAACTAGAAGCAGTCACCTGGATCCAGTCATCCCATAAATCACACATGACAACAGAGAAGCGTGACAAAAGACTTCCAGGCAGTTACACCGGTCGCCTTAGGAATGCAACTTACTGAGAACACCATTATAATGTCAGTCAGGAGGAGTGTTTCTCCAGACTTACTGACACACTTTCATGAGTACAGGTCAGTTCTGTGGTATGGAGCACACCTGGACAACTCAGTCAGACACTCACATCCCATGGATGTCTCCAATCGCTCCCCAAAGAATACTGTGTAATTTCACTGCTATTTTACTTATGGGAAATAAATCTGGCGTCTCCTGTCTAAATAAATATGTTGTTCCAACGTCCCCAAACGCCCCATCCTCCTACTGCTTTTCCCAAGCGTTCAACCTGATAACACGTCGCTGCAGTTTTTAGGAAATTGTTCGGCGCTGAACCCAAACAGTCTGCTCACATGGAAATACACTCTGGAGATGACGTAATCCCAAAAGACAATTTATCGGAGGTGTTCTGTAAATAATATTTCGGCTGTTGATGGAATGGGCGACAACAACGTGCTTGCCAGTTCCTTTAGCGTAGTCATGCGTATGTGAATTATTCATTGTGTCCCCTGCCAAACGCAACTGGTTTGCCTGTAAGCATCTGTGTTTCTGGGCTGGATGCTGCTGAGTCTCCCTCAGGCATGCTGCAGAGCTTACTGTCAGGTTACATTAAAACAAAAGTGATGTGGATAATTAAAAATCTCTGGTTGGCATCCCAGAACCTTTCAGCAGATAAATCCATTGCTGTTTTGAGCAGCCGCACATTTGATAAATGCCTTCATGATTTCCAAAGTCCTGTATCATTAGCTTCTTTAATAAACTGTCCTCAGTTGCTCCGAATGTCACTGTCAACTCTTTATAAGCAATGACAACATAAGTACCGTTATATACTCATGACGATGTTTCTTTGTGACCAGCAGCAGCATGTTTCCATTTTGCCATTTTAGTTCTGCAGTTATTCACTTGACACTGCAGAGCTTTTCTCACTAAAATGAACATCTAATTTCATGGTCTCAAAAAGAGTTTCTATCTGTTGCTTGTGTTGTAGACTGAGGTTGATGATTCATGATACTTTAGGTTGGTTAGTTTTCCTGCAAATACAGTTATAATGTAATGATAGCAACTTGCTAATTTGTTTGTGCTACGCTCGGTCTTTCTGTCTTCCCTTTCCTTCTTGTAGATGTTTCCTGAAGCTCGGAGAGTGGCAGCTCAGTCTGCAGGGCATCAACGAGAGCACCATCCCCAAAGTTCTGCAGTATTACAGCCATTCCACCGAGCACGACCGCAACTGGTACAAGGTCAGTCCCTCCCTTTCAACTCTAACCTCTCCTTGTTGGCCTCTCTCCAGGAAGTAAAAGAGCAGCTGTTCAGGCAGGAGGTTGTTCTGACACTTAAAGTGTCACAAGGAAAACCGTATACTTTATTTAACGGCCCTTTAACCAAAGATTTCATAACATAGTTCTTTGTTTTTTTTCTGTGCATGGCTTATTTATTTTCATCACTAAATTGCTACATTTGCAGTGCCCACTTTGATGTATGAAAGATTTCAGGTGATGGAAGGGCAGAGAACATCTCATCTCTTCTTGTTCATGCCTGTGCTGCAGGCCCCAGGGATATCTGCATCAAACTCACCTACCAAGCTCCCCATCCATCCCCACCAACTCCCTTCATCTTTCAAGCTTTTAAAAAGCTGGTTGCATAACATCACATACATCACACACATGTGTTCGGATCACAAAAATTACAGCCCCCCGGGAGGCGTTTGTCCCTCACTGCACTGGAAAATGACATCATGACCAACATGGAAGTAATTTCCAGTAACTTCAACTCTTCAAGGAGCCAAGTTTCATTCAGTTTGTGTCATCTTTCTGCAGGCCTGGCATGCCTGGGCAGTGATGAATTTTGAGGCGGTGCTCCACTACAAACACCAGAACCAGGGACGAGATGAGAAGAAGAAGCTGCGGCACGCCAGTGGCGCGAGTGCTAACAGTGAAGCCAGCAATAGTGACAGTGAGGTTGACAGCACTGACCACAGTCCTGTACCCTCACCAGGCCAAAAGAAATATAATGAGGTGAGTCACAGAAACACACGTATCCAGAACTAAGCCCCTACACAGGTCCACAGTAGTTCCGGCACTTTGTCCAACCAGGGCTATATTCTTTAGTATACTGATATACTTTAGGATACTAATACACCATAACTACAAGGCCTGTATTACCGTGTAGTGTTTCAGCTGGCCACATGTCTGCCACATAGACAAGCTTCTGAAAACTACCAAAACATTATAAAAACACACATTACCTCAGAAACCATCAGTTGGAAGGCACGACAAATGATCCACATTTACCACAATAATCTCTGTCCCATTATGATTTTCAACATAGTTTTTTTCTTTTTCATGCGTGAAAAATATTGTGCGGCGTGCTCTCCCTTCAAAGGACCTCTCGAAGACGCTGCTCATGTACACCGTTCCTGCAGTTCAAGGGTTCTTCCGCTCCATTTCCCTGTCCAGAGGCAATAACCTGCAGGACACACTCAGGTGAGTGAAATGACTATAGCACAAGCTGGCAAGTGATCCAAGGAAAACAAACAGATCCCATATTCATTGACACCCAACAGCCCAAGTTGCTGTGTGGGGATAGAAGGACCTCTAGTGGTTGATTCTGATCCTGCTGCTGTCATTAATCATTGATAATTAGGCATAAATAAAGATTCTGTGCACATTTTTTCTTTTTTTTATTGTTCAGGGTTCTGACTCTGTGGTTCGACTATGGTCACTGGCCTGAAGTGAATGAGGGCCTGGTGGAGGGCATCAAGACCATTCAAATAGACACGTGGCTACAGGTAATACATGCACACGTCAAAGTGAGGTCCACTAATTACCATGAATGTGAGAATGTTTTGGAGAAACATAAATCCATTTATAGCAGATATTAAGAACATGATAATGTCTGTTGAGCACGATGACTTAAGCATGTATTGTGTCAATTTTATATTTTCTGATTTCCATGCAATTCACTCGGTTATTATTCAATTTATTCAATTCCTTTTTCTACCTGTGCAGGTGATTCCTCAGCTTATAGCTCGAATCGACACTCCTCGTGCACTGGTGGGACGGCTCATCCACCAGCTGCTAACAGACATTGGACGGTATCATCCTCAAGTAAGTGTGTGCGCGATGCTATTGAATTTATTTCACAATTTCAGACCAAACCAAGCACGCATTTGCTATGACACCTTATGTCTTCCGTGGACAGTGATTAATTAACTGTTTCCCTCCAGGCTTTGATCTACCCACTGACTGTGGCCTCCAAGTCCACCACCACCGCCCGCCACAATGCTGCTAACAAAATCCTGAAGAACATGTGTGAACACTGCAACACTCTGGTTCAGCAGGCCATCATGGTACATAAACTAACTCTGAAAAAGAGTCTGTCTCTGTCAAAGTGAAGAAGGTCATCCAGGGTAAAATGGGAGCTTTTATCCCGTCTGTTACGATCCACTTAAATTATTTTTTCAGCTCCTTTTCTTCACATACAGTAGCTGTCAAACATTCAACCTTGAACTTGAAAAAGCCATGAACTATCAACAAGAGATAATTCTCTGCCTCCTGATCTTCATCCCTCCTGTTGACGTTCAGTGTTTGTCCCATATAATAATGAATAGAGTCATGCATGAATCTGAAACTCTGAACTTCTACAGCCACTATATTATACTTAGTGCAATTTGTTATCTTCTAAAACAAATACATCAGTGTTTAATAAGTTCATCTTCAGCCTGTTCTCGTATTTCATGTCACAGATCGCTCAGATGAAAAACTGGTTCAGGTTTCCTTTCACAAACAATGAACACATTATCCATTACAACCAGATAACGGCTGTTTTATAACCGAGCTTTGAGAAGCAATATCAGAGAACCATCTGACATTTTAATTTATTTTCTTCCTATATCCAGGTAAGTGAGGAGCTTATCCGAGTTGCCATCTTGTGGCATGAGATGTGGCACGAGGGTCTTGAAGAGGCGTCACGTCTTTACTTTGGCGAGAGGAATGTCAAAGGCATGTTTGCTGTGCTGGAGCCTCTCCATGCCATGATGGAGAGGGGACCCCAGACGCTGAAAGAGACCTCGTTCAATCAGGTGTGTGTCTTGTCAGATTGAGTTTAATATTTAGGTTATCCTACTTACTGCAACCCCACAATCTATAGCCGTCTTCTGTCCAACATTGACTAAATGTTACATTTCTCATTGTGTACAAGCATTTAGAAATGAAGCTGTGGCCATTTAACTTGTTATTGTTAATAGTCTTGCATTGACAAACCATGTTCATTTAATGGAGTGAGTCATTTTAAAAGGACTAATTGTGCTTGTCGTACTGCGTGCTACAGGCGTATGGCAGGGACTTGATGGAGGCTCAGGACTGGTGCAGGAAGTACATGCGCTCTGGAAACGTGAAGGACTTGACCCAGGCCTGGGACCTCTACTACCACGTGTTCAGACGCATCTCCAAACAGCTGCCACAGGTTAGAAAACTGCACTGCAAATTAAAAACCTTCCAATAACCTCTGCTTTCTACCACAGGTGGGTAAATGGAAATGCATATAAAGTTACAGGATACATAAATCTTTTGCATATACAGGAGTGGAAAGCTTGCTTTGGCAGGTACCATGAGCGTCACCTGCAGAAATAAATGAAAATCAGAAGAATGTAGTAAAAACAAGAGAGGCTGAAACACTCTTGAAGGATCATATTGGACTGATTTGTGACATATATTCTTTATGATTGCACGATTCTAATGGTGTGTGTGTGTGTCTCTGTGGGAGAGTGCATGTGTGTGTGTCTTGTAATGACTTTTATTACCTTTTCTGAACCAGCTTTTCTATTTTATAATGGAACTGGCTCTTTCTTCACCAAAGATTAGAATATGCTCAGTCACTACATCATTTTACAGATGATAACATTCACATTCATATTACCACAGTATTTTGTAAGTTCAAACTCTGGTCTATGAGCTTGTGCATGTAAACACTATTTCCCAGGAGCGGGATAAGCTCTTTCAGTTTCAGTTGATGAACCTGGCTGAGGTGCAACGACCATACAGTATGCACACAGTCTTTTTGCCATTTGCTTTGGTAGCTTAGCCAAGGTCAGTTTGAGAGACCATTATGGGTTGATGACCTAAGCTCTGCTACCACCAGGTCGTTTTGCTTCTGGGCTGTTAGATGAAATTGAGCTGATAGATGTTGAAGAATAACGTTGAATGTAGTTCTATCAGGCGCCCTCCCTTCACATAGCAAATGTAGACGGTAATGCTCTTTGACATTTTGGCATTGTGCTGCTCTTGGGAATTCTCCCTGCTGCTACATTACGACAAGCAGCATGAAATACACAGCAGCATAACACCAAGCCGGTGGACGTGATGAAATTACCTTATATCAGCATTCAGAATTTTACTGTGAAAAGCTTTAAATAAGCTGCAAACTTCAGTGCACAGCGGCGTGATGCCGTTAAATCCTCTGATGGTTGAATGCACACAGCTGAAAATATAGTTGTTGAACGAGACATTGAATGAAATATTTCAGTGTGAGAGTGTTTAAACAAACTTCTGCAGAGAAGACATGAATTTGGATACGAGCCAGTGTCGTTAACACTTTGCATATTACTTTAGGCACTGCTGGCAGTACCTCTTTTGTCAGTGCATCTTCTTTATACAACAGAATTATTATACACAAAACAAGAATGGTTGCTTCCTGTGCTACAGCCCCATCTAATCAACTTTCCATGCAGCTTACCTCCTTGGAGCTACAATATGTGTCTCCAAATCTGCTGATGTGTCGCGACCTGGAGCTGGCTGTACCAGGCACATATGACCCCAACCAGCCAATCATACGCATCCAGTCCATCGCTCCCTCGCTGCAGGTCATCACCTCCAAGCAGCGCCCGCGCAAACTCACCATCATGGGTAAGATTAACAGAAAAATTGCCTTGTATTTGCCTATGTATCAGTATTTGATCTAGTAAAACATGACTTAGTACTTGTGGGAAAAACTCTAGTTGGCAAGCAGAGAGGGCCGGTTTTTCTTGTAGTTGTCACCAGGTTTGGGAACATCTCAGGAGGATTTTGGTCCACCTCTCTTTGCAGATCCTCTCCAAATCCTTCAGGTTTCAAGGTTGTCGCTTGACAACTCAAAACTTCAGCTCCCTCCACAGATGTTCACTGGGATTAAGGTCCGGAGACTGGCCAGGCCACTCAATGAGCTTAATGTACTTCTTCTTGAGCCACTCTTTTGTTGCCTTGGCTGTATGTTTTGTGTCATTGTCGTGCTGGAAGACCCATCCACGACCCATTTCCAGTGTCCTGGAAGATCTCACGGTACATGGCCCTGTCCATGTACCTCGAAGCAGTGAAGTCGTCCTGTCCCCTTAGCAGAGAAACACCCTCAAAGCAGAATGTTTCCACCTCCATGCTTGACGGTGGTGATGGTGTTCTCTGGGTTATAGTCAGCATTTCTCTTCCTCTAACTACGGCGAGTCGAGTTGATTCCAAAGACTTAGATTTTGGTCTCATCTGACCACATCACCTTCTCCCAAGCCTTCTCTGACTCATCAAGGTGTTTATTGGCGAACCTCAGTCCCCCTGCTCAAGAAGGCAAATGTACAGGCGCTGCAGGATTTTAATCCATTACGGTGTAGTGTGTTACCAAATGGTTTTCTCGGTGACTGCGGTCCCAGCTGCCTTGAGATCATTAACAAGTTCCTCCCTTGTAGTTCTTGGTGGACCCATCATCTTTCTAATGATCATCGATACCCTACAAGGAGAGATCTTGCGTGGATTCCCAGACCGAGTGCGATTGATGGTTATTTTGTGTTTCTTCCATTTTCAAATAATCCACCAGCAGTTGTCCCCTTCCCACCAAGCCCCTTGCCGATGGTCTTGTAGCCCTTCCCAGCCTTGTGCAGGTCTACAATCTTCAGACAGCTCTTTGGTCCTGCCCAGAGTGGAGAGGTTGGAATCTGATTGATTGATCTGTGGACAGGCGTGTTGTATACAGGTGATGAGTTGAGATTAGGAATATATTCTTAAAGAGAGAGGACTAATCTTACTGTGGGAGCCAGAACTCTTGCTGGTTGGGGATCAAATACTTATTTTACTCAATCGAATGCAAATCAACTTATAGCTTTAATATAATGGGATTTTCTGGGTTTTGTTTTTGATATTTTGTCTCTATTAAAATAAACCTCCTAAAATTATAGACCGTTCATTTCTTTGTTATTGGGCAAACTTACAAAATTGTCAAGGGATCAAACACTTATTTCCTCCACTGAATGTCTAGTCATAGTTATATTCTTTAAGCAGGCATGAGCATTGCTTTAGAGAAAAATCAATATTGATGGAAACTTTACCCAAATGACAAAGAGCTCCAAGGCCATGATTTGTTTTCATTTCAGATGTCTGTGTGTAGATAAAACACTGAAGTAAAATACTCTTTTAAAACCAGAAACAAGCTCATATCACAAACGAACTTGAGTTGAATCCAGACCAACACATAAAAGCGACTTTTTTACAGCTCACTGGCCAGTCAGCTCTACGGTCATGTTGTCTTCTGATCCAAGAGTAATGCAGCATGCAGGCACAAATCAGTTCGTAATGACACTGTGACGCATTAATTTGAATACTCAAATAAATAATCCTGACACTTTCCCCCCCCCACTCTGCTGTTCATATAAAATATGATACTGAAATACCTCTGAAATGGCACAGTGCTATAAAAGCATCTTGTCTTGGAGCCAAATCGTGTGACTATCAATCACAAATTGTTCATTTTACTTCAAACTTTCAGCTGGACAATGTGATACTTTGTTCTGTTGCGTACCATCAGTGATACACAACATTCTCTGTAAATGATGAAAGGCAATAAATCAACACACCTCCCGAGGAAGACTTCCGATTAAGACCTGTCACCCAGTACGTGTCCCGTAGATTTACTGTCCGGGTTCCCTGGTGATAGACAACACATGGACGTCTGTGATCGCCATTAGGAACAAACTGAGAGTAGACGAAGGACTATACTGGTCTAACGTTTCACTGGGAGTCTTTCCATCAAAGGTCGTGCAACATTTACGTTGTTGCTGAAGTCATAGTAATGTGCTCTGTGGAGAATCCTGAGGACACCAGAAGATACTGGAACAGTTACATCACTGACATCTTCTATATAACTTGACTTCTTCAATAACATCTTGTGTCACTTCATATAAATTAGATACATTTTCCTCATGTCGTGTCATGCTTCAAAATTTAAATTGACCAGGTTGCCTGTTCAACTGGTGCATCAGTACACATCATTTATAAAATGCTTAGGCCCCAATCAACAGATAAAACAATACAAAGTGAGGGAATATTAGGATTCAGCTGAAGGAGTGATGAGGTTCACATGAAATGATTCCTTGATTCTGAATCTCAAAAGACATTGCTGACGGGAAAACTAATGTCATGGCCGCTGTTCACGGAAACAGAGCAGCCTGATCCAACCATATAATGTTTCTTCCGTGATGCTTTCACTTCCTTTGTACATTGTGTTGTGTTTTGTGTCTCCCTCTGCAGGCAGTAATGGCCATGAGTTCATGTTCCTGTTGAAAGGCCATGAGGACCTGAGGCAGGACGAGAGAGTCATGCAGCTGTTTGGTCTGGTCAACACACTGCTGGCTAACGACCCTGCGTCCTTGCGCAAGAACCTCAGGTAGACACACAGACAAGCTGACATACAGCCAGACGTATAAACATTACCCTTAAAATAGAGCTGGTGCAGATGTGGCACCTAACATAAATAGAGCGGAGCAGGTTGTTTTACCTGCTACACCAGCTGCATCTATGTTGCCTGCTGGCCAGCCTTGTTTTTCACTGATTCACTGTTGCTAAAGTACAGAACCACAGTGAAAGACTACATGGGTGAAGCCGTCTCAACGGTCAATACAGCTGATTTATTTGCTGCAGCGACTGTGTCAAAGGTCGTGGTGTATTTTGGCCGTTGCACTCAGAACTTTGGGTGCAGTAAATTCTACATACATGCAAACTTACATATTCTCACCAATGTCTTGTCTGTGTTTATCATTCATCAGCATCCAGCGCTATGCAGTGATCCCTCTGTCCACCAACTCGGGCCTGATTGGCTGGGTGCCCCACTGTGACACCCTGCATGCACTAATTAGAGACTACAGAGAGAAGAAAAAGATTTTACTGAACATTGAACATCGCATCATGCTCAGGGTAAGCAACTTTTTCACATTTAAAGGTCCTGTGTGCAGGATTTAGTAGCATCTGACTGTGAAGTTGTAGATTGCAACCAACTGAATACCCGTCTGTTCATCCTTCACTGGGGGAACCTGCAGTGTCCGTAGAACTCTGGCTGTGTCAGTTGTTGGCTGACATGAGCTCCTCAGTTTTTGAGACTTAAATTGTAAAATTACAATCCTGGTATCAGTTATTCCATATAATAAGTGTGATTTCCACATTTGTCAAAATGGGTTCTCAAACCATCAATCAATTTTTTTCTCTTCGTCTTCCAGCTCGTGCATTTGCATCCAAGCTGCCACTTCAAGTAAAATGTGTTATGTGTGTTGGAGGCTTCAGTGCAACGTGGTGTTCTCCAGTCGTGGAGGAGGACTCGATCCCTATGTAGATATTAAGGAATCGTTCTAAACAAACAAAAAGACGATGACTCCTAGTTTCCGCTAATTATGAAAGCATAATTATACATATAATATTCCATTTCTGCCTATAAAAAAATCCCCCACACTATTCCTCAAACTCACTTAGCAACATTAAGATGTTACAAATAATCACATGTCTGGTTCCCATTCATGAAATATTAGTAAAACTTAAGTGTTCATATAAAAACATTCCCACTAAAGAGGTTCATCAAAGCTGAGGAAGCATCTGGTTTCAGCTATTGTGCTGGTTAATGTTTCAAAAAATACTATCAGTCAGTATCTTCTAACCAGATTTGTCAAAGTTCCAGACATAGACCTCAGTACTGTTCTCAAAGATGCAGTATGAGTCCGGCTGTAGTTAAGACTTTGACATATGATGTTCAAAAAGCTTACACAGAGGGATTTGACTGAAAACTGAAACCAATCAAAGGATCGTCAAGGCTGTAGAACAATGGCAAGGCTGAAGTTCAAGTATTATTGGTCCACGTTAGGATGTCCAACCATGACGTGGTTGACTGGTTGACAGGATAAAAAATGATTGGCCTTGTCAGGCGGAGCAGACAGTGAGGGGACGTCTCCCAACCTCTTTATATTGGTCCTCTAATGACAGAATACCAGCGAGCAGGCATTGACTTCAAATGAACAACTGACCTTTTGCATTGTAAGAACGGGGCGTCACTCTGAAGACGTCTGTTCAGTTATTTCATCATATAGTTTAAAGTGGAGAATGATACCAAACATGAACTGTAGAGTGTGCACACTGCACTCCTGCAGGCTCTGATGTCATCCAGATCTCCAAACCAAGAGACGCCACTAAACATTTAACTGAACATATTTTCTTCTGATGGTTTTAAACGAAACTTATCAATTATCGATGATGTATTTCATCCATTTAAGCCTCCAAAATGGGAAGATACTAGGTTGACCAGTCAATGACTCAGGCCATTAATCAATTACAGATAACATATTAGGGAGATGAGTCGGTGAGACAGTGATAGATTGTACCGGTTTGGAGAGCACATGCCAGTGTTTATTTCGAAACCCAAACCTTTACAGTTAATTAAAGATAAAGATCATTCTCACATCTACTTCCAGTTTGCAGGGGCCATTGCAAAATGTGGTCCAACACACACCAGCAGGGCAATCATACATCCTGCATCTGAATCACGACAGCTATTATTTCTTTACAAATCAGTTCAACCCCTTTCTGTAATTGGATCGACCCGGCACCCGGCACAGGTTCTCTGTGTGCTGAAACAGCTTCATATTTCCATAACCTTTCAGTTGTAATGGAGAAAATACAACTGTAGATTTCCCCTTTGATTTCAGCATATGATAGTAGGTGCAACAACATACTGTAGATAGTCCATAATATTCATAAATAATACAATCACCTCCAAAAAGACAAACCAATAGTAGCCGTTGTCGTTAATTAAGGGCTAAATACAACAGAAAGTCGGGTTTCAACCACATAGAAGCAAAGTATTTTAATAAACTTTTGGAAAGCGTGTCTGCCGCGTCAGTCTATTGCTCAGCAGCACTCCACGTAATTGAAATGACATCAGAGTCTGCAGTGAAGTAAGTGATGACAATTAGACCCCATCAGTCGTCCTGGTGGAGGAAATTGAGGCCCGTGTTGAAAATAAGAATTATTATCCTTTGAATATTACATGAGCTCTTCGGCTCTCTTTGACAGGCAGGTTTTGCAGTGCTCGCCTGCAACGTGCCAAATAAATGTCTAAATATCAAGTAGTAATAGTTTTAAGTCCCATTTTCATTTGAAAAGTAATATAACTTTTTGTAGCAGGCTAATAAAGTACGTCAGGTTTCCTAAGTTTGTATTTGATATTAAATTGTCCGTTTGTTTCAGATGGCCCCAGACTACGACCACCTGACGCTGATGGAGAAGGTGGAGGTGTTTGAGCACGCTGTCAACAACACAGCCGGAGACGACCTGGCCAAGCTCCTGTGGCTGAAGAGCCCCAGCTCGGAGGTGAGATGCTCTCCCTCTTTAAATTAAATCTATTTTAGGAATGTTTGCATGTCTGACAGTAGTTTTTCTGCCATCGTCCACATTCCTCTGCTCTAAGAAATAATACTGACAAGAAGAAGAACTTCCATAACCGAGATGATGTTTCTCCTCCAGGTTTGGTTTGACAGGAGGACCAATTACACTCGCTCGCTGGCTGTGATGTCGATGGTGGGCTACATCCTCGGACTGGGCGACAGGTGAGAAGCTTGAAGTATTGCAATATTCAAATACTGATTGACATTCACCATAATGAGTCATCAATGAGATAATTATCTCTTTCTTTTAGACATCCTTCCAACTTGATGTTGGATCGGTTAAGTGGCAAGATCCTTCACATTGATTTTGGAGACTGTTTTGAGGTGAGAGAAGATGTTCCTCGTATGTAATATCAGGATATCGGTCTGTAAATTCATCTGAGATTGACTACGAGTGCAAACTTCAACAGGTGGCCATGACCAGAGAGAAGTTCCCTGAAAAGATCCCGTTCAGACTGACGAGGATGCTGACCAACGCCATGGAGGTAAGTCTGACATTTATTCTTTACAAATACAAAAACCAGATAAAGGCAACATGTTATCACTTTCTGGAAGTTTGTCACCATCAGTAAAGACTCTGGCTGATTGTTTGCCAGGTGACGGGCTTGGACGGTAACTACCGGATCACCTGCCACACAGTGATGGAGGTCCTGAGGGAGCACCGGGACAGCGTCATGGCCGTGCTGGAGGCCTTCGTCTACGACCCGCTGCTCAACTGGAGGCTCATGGACAGTAAGAGACATTAGCAGCTCAACACATTTAGCAGATTTTAGAATTGGAAAGACAAATTACATGTTGAACATTTCGATAACTACAATGGCGTTAAATAACAGTTCAGCCCGGGAACACATCTTCAAATGTCAGCACTAATTACACTCCACTCCTTTTCTCCTGGTGATTGACAGTTTGGGGCATTCCAAATATTCGGATAACAAAAGCTCAAATGTGTAATCAAAATCTATTAGTCTGATACTGTGTGCAGGAGACACGGATGGTTGAAGACCAACTGAAATCACATTGAATTCTCCCTCTTTGCAAAACAGTGTCAAGGTGTTTTTAAAGTGTTTCGTTTGCAGGTTTGTAACATCACAAACAAGAAAAAGGGAATTTCAGATGCTTGTTGGGGGATCTGGCAGGCAGATGTTTCAAAACAGGAATGGGGAGAAAGTAAAGACACTGCTGTAACTTGTAGTTAATGTCAGGCTGCGTGTTGCTAGCAGGCAGATTGCAGAGTATTGGTGAAGCACGTTGAGGGACAGTTAATGTGGACTGTTGTGTCACAGCTGCTGCCTGTCTGCTCTGTTCACAATAGAATGACGTGATCTTGCTTTATGCAAGATTTGATTTGCTCTCTGTCCTTTATCGAAGAAAGAAGTCATCATGTTCATGTGGTAACAGACCTCACCCTTCTCTTCCCCAGCAAACACCAAAGGCAACAAGCGTTCCCGCACCAGGACCGACTCGTACACCGCAGGACAGTCAGTGGGTGCGTCTACAAACTGCCTCCGATTGTCTGCCTGATGTTGTAACAAGTGTTAACGTCTGACTGTTTTGTCCTCTGCAGAGGCTCTCGAGGGAATAGACCTTGGAGAGACCACACACAAAAAACCAGGGACCACGGTGCCTGAGTCCATTCACTCTTTCAGTGAGTTGCCAGTCCTCTCTGTATTCTCTGGATTATTGGTATACGACTCTGTTTTTCTTCTTGACCACAGCAATACCAGACTGTGTTGTTGTCAGAAATGATTGGTGTAACTGCTCTGCTTTTGTAAGGCAGCACTTCAGTCCACTTTGATGTGCCACAGCTGCAAAGAGGCTTAGTGTAGAGAAAGCACTTGAATTTGCATTTCCTGAAGTTGTTAGTGGTTGTTGATGCCAGCGTGTTTGTGCTTCCTTTAGTTGGAGATGGCTTGGTACAGCCTGAAGCACTCAACAAGAAAGCTATTCAGATTATTAATAGAGTGCGGGACAAACTAACAGGTACGTTCTGCAGCCTTCAACGAGCATTACTCACCCTTATAGCAGAAAGCAACATTCTCCACTCACACATTTCTGCAGGATTCAGATCTCTTAGCATTGTTCTCTTTTCATCTCTCCGCTCACAGATAACAACGTTAAAGTGTGATTATTATGTGTAATTGTGAATTAAGAAGCACTTATCCACTACACATGTATTCAGTTGCTGAAAAGAGTGCAATGCTTTATTTTATAAGTGCAGTAAAGACAAATGTTTGACAGGCTAATCCAGCGTATTTATCTGGAGAGGAGAGGCCTCAACATACAGCAGGGTACATCTCTAGTTCTGATACTGACTGTGTTCCTTACAGGAAGAGACTTCTCTCATGACGAGACTCTGGACGTGCCAACACAAGTGGAGCTGCTCATAAAGCAAGCAACGTCACATGAAAACCTGTGCCAGTGCTACATCGGATGGTCAGTACAGCTGTTCATTGTTCTTACCTGTTGCAGAATTTATTCACACCTAAACACTCGGCTGTGACATAAATCATGTCGACATGAATGGATAGTTAACGCCACAACTGGCAGCGTCGGATCATCTTTAAAGTGCGTTTGGGTTGTTTTTCTGGTCAATGATGGATTATTAATTGTATAATAACTTCAGAATAATGAGACACCATCTTTCCTTTAGTCTCCATTGTGCAGTTGCTTAAATGTTGTACAACTTTAAATGAATGTAATACAACCATCAGCTGTCATGTGTCGTCTATAGACTGAATGAATGAATAACTTAAGGCCCGCCCCTTCACCTTGACGCCAATCAAATGCAGTGACCTCTTCACTGAAGATGCTTCTTTCTATTCATAGTTTTTCTAAAGTAGATTCATGTCCTTTGTCGTGGTCTTCGTCGCGTTAGCGTTGCTTTCAGCAACATCCGGTAACTTGAGGCTTCCTGCCACGAGGATGGAGGCAGACGTCACTGCGGAGGGAACACGAGGCTCATAGGGAACCAATCCAATCACACATGGTGTTATTATTCTTTGGACACATGCAACCAACATTTACTTCATAGCAAGTTAAAGCAAAAAAGTCGTCTATTTTAATGACTAATGCCACATTTTATGATCGTTCCCTCGACACTGGTTTACTACAACAAGCTAACAAACCTTTGACTTTGGTGAATAATCAATTTTCTTTCTTTGTTTTTAGGTGTCCATTTTGGTGAAGGACCATATGTGCCAGCCAAGGTTACACTTGACATCGTTCCTCACTGAACCAAGAAGACGCACTCAATTGAAACTGATATTCTCTGTAAAAAATGTACTTTTTTCACAGAGCCGAGCTTTCGAGAAAGATTTTTTCTTGTTGTAGAATTATCTGAGTTTTCAGTGACATGTTTGAAGATTCTGGGAAAGAGCTCCGTTTTTACCTGATAATCATATTTAAGTCAGAATGTAGCCATTGCTTTAAATGAATCCTCTGTTAACGTCCCAACTCCTTGCTGAAGGCTTCTGTTTGTTAGCACACTGTCTGCGTCTCCGACACCCACCGTCTGTGTATTACTGTAACAGTAATCAATAACATGGAACTTTTCCTAAGTTAAACATTCTTTAAATGTTACCATGACAAGATATAAATAACACTTTATTTGAAATCATTATAATGTTCTGTACAGGCCTTTGTGTGCCATTAAAGTCTGAACAGAATCCACTGTGACTGTCGTGTTGATCTGAAGAGAAGCGAGTTCACTCGGCCGACCCGGAACAGCTGCAGCAGTTAGACATACTATAGACGGGTTTGCTATGCATCTCTCCCCTTGTCTTTCTTTTAGTGCCCACAGAGGGCACTCTGACTCCGAATAAGATCCTCCTCCTCCTCCTCCTCCATCTTCTCAGACGATGGTTAGGATGCACTCAGCAGGACAGACATGATGAAACCACACTGGGTTTTCCTCTAAATCATTTGCAGTTTGAATATTTGTTCTGGAAATGAGTTGAGCCTGCTTGTTCTAACATCGACTCCATATTTAACCTCATCTGAAGCCCAAGCAGACATGCAGAGACCTGAGTCCCTTTCTAGAATAGAACCGAACCACATGTGGTAAACTGCAGATGTTTCCAGTACAAGTTAGCCTTGTTATTCCCTCTCTTTTCTCTCTTTATTTGTTCCTTGCAATCTCCCCTGAAGGTTAATTACTTATAGATAGTTAAGGATTACAGATCAACAAAAAGCAGCCCATTGATCTTTACCTTGCCTTGCCCACCTCTGCAATGTCACACTCTTCACACATCGGGACAGAGCCCCGGCGATTATCTCCTCATATCGATCCATTCCTCCTCTGTTTTCCCCTCCCTTGCTTCCTTTTCCTCTGCTCTGTCACTCTCTTCCCTCCTGCCACCAAAAGCTCATCACTGAAAATGTGAGCTTTTGTAATTTCCCACTATTTCTGTTGTTCTTTCCCAGTCATCTAATTTGTTTGTATTTTTCAGCCTCCCATGTGTGCTGAATGACGGGCGAGTCAATAGCTCCAGTTAAACGGGCTCCATTGATTAAGAGAGAGAATTATCTGTTTACCAAGTGATGAAACCAGCTTGGGCCTCAGGAAAACAGCGCAGGTGTTGTCTGCAAGTTGATGTTGACAAATGATACTCATCGGGAGACAACGTGGCCAAATGATGGAAGATGAAAGGACTTGGCGGCAGCGGCTGGGATGGAGCCGGCCACGCTCCATCAG
Source organism: Macroramphosus scolopax (assembly GCA_901007825.1). Lineage (NCBI taxonomy): Eukaryota > Metazoa > Chordata > Actinopteri > Syngnathiformes > Centriscidae > Macroramphosus > Macroramphosus scolopax. The sequence goes on from CAAKHC010001278.1 coordinate 109,923, forward strand.
ACTTTCTCACCAAAGCTTTCAGACCTTGCACTTTTTTTGCACAACATGAGGAATGAGGGGATCCAGTAACACACTCACACTCTCCAATGGAGCCTGTTTTCTGTGAGCTTGTATTCCTCCATGAGAACTCTCATCTCATTTCCTTGTACCTTTTGTAGTATCTGTAGCAAAGGGCTTCATCCAGAACTCTGGAGTGTAGTCAGGCAAACTAAAGCTCACCCTCCTGAGGAAGACTCTGCTTTTGTAAATGTACTTATCTCACACAGGAGACGAGATGAAGCATCATTACCAGCTGCAACAACATGTGACAGGCTACTTTACGGCACATGAGTACTGAGTGTATATATATATATATATATATATATATATATAGACTCAGTACTCATTAGTTATTCAGCTGAGTGCTCGTCTTCGCTCCCTGGTGTCTTGGCACTGGAACGTATCTGTTCCCTGCACTTCTCCAACCAGCTAACTGATATTGATAAACTGGTGTTTTGTTCACCCCGGTGAAGTTTCCTCCAAGTTCGGAGGGCTGTGAGGGAAACAGCTGGAGGATTAAACTACCCACAGTGAACAGGACCACTGAATGAAGGACACAATTTATTTTCTCCTCAGGGATCACAGTCGATAAAAGTCGGAGCACAGCTCTTTCCTTCAGCTTAATGACTGCACACCGGATCTAATTAAGATGTCATGGAAATGTATAGCTCTGGAAAAATGCGTATATCAGGTGTGATGGAGTTGCGGCAGGGCTGGCGACTCCCTCGCAGTATTTAACTCCAGTTAGCATGCAGAGTGTTGCACTTCCCTGCAGACGTGTTCACCGACAGTCTGGAGGAGACAACCCACTCCTCCGCCTCCCGTTGGTTATGAGAAAACACCGTCTGATAGGGTACAACCCCCCCTCCAACTCTTCCTCTCTGGCAGGGCTAACAGCTGCGAGGAGAAGGACAGAAACAGAAGCAATATTGACGGGCAACAAGAGGAGTTCGTTAGGCTGTGGAGTTGTTAAAAGCAGGAGCCTGCAGCCAGGACGCCGGCTGTCCTTGTGCACTGTGGTGGAAAGCCGGTATTGATGAACTCGACAGCAGTTTAGCCCACCCAAAGATCTGCTGCTCTCCAAGGACACTCGGCCAGCTTCAGCGCTGTTTACTATAACTGATAATGTTCCCTGGAAGAAGGACGTCACAAACAAATGAGGAAAGAGTTTTGAAACTCCCATGAACCTACAGTTGAGGCAACAGTTGTTATCAACAGGAATAGAAGAAGTAAGGAATGAGGAGACAAGAAATTGGGCTTCTTACAAGTTTAAGCTGCCTCAGATTTTGCATGTTGACGTTGTTATTGCAAGTGTTTGTAAAATGTTCAGGTTGAGTCATGTGAGTAAGTTATAGTGGACACACAACAACACACGTGGTCGGAGGATCAGACAATACACACAAAGACAAATCCTCCAAGATAAGAGTCCTGGTCAAAACAAACCAGCTGTTTTCCTCAGGAGATGGTGTAACCTTTCCCCCACAACGTGTTGTTGCTGTGTCTACTGTCAGTTAAGTGAGGCAGGTCAGGGTGAGGTAAAGGTTTCCGTTAGCCTTGAGCCGGGACAGCTGACTCATCCATGTTTAGGGTAACCGTGTCGAGTCAAAGGACGGCGCTGTGAGGCTGGCGGTACTATTCCACAGCTGGTGCAGATGTTTAAGGGCTCTCTGACCAAAAGAAACCGTAAGATTGTATTTACCTCAGCTGATCCACTCAGCGGCGAGCAGCCGTGTGTGACGGCTCCTGGGTGTGAGTGTGTGTGACGGTATGAATGTGCTCAAAGAGGCTGCACGCTGAGCAAAATACCGGATAGATAAAGAACCTCGAACTGCATTCACGGACACAGAAAAAGTACAATATATTCCCGGCTCCACTCATTTATTGACTACTTTTCTTTGTGTGAGTGTTCACAGTGGCTCCATCCTCCTCCAATAGTCATCAGAGGCACAACTACTGGAGCAGAACTGGACTTCAAACAGAGGTCGTCTCTAAAACAGCCCTGGAAAGCCCACAGAAACATGAGTACTGTATTTTATTTCAAGTTACTAGTGGACTTCTCTCACTCTCTCACTCTTTGATGTGTGCACCTGATCAGAAACAAGGCTTGAGATGTTATAAAGTGGCACCATGAATGCCAAGAAAGCACTTCCACCTCCATGGCACTCTGTCGACCAGCATCTTCCTCGCAGGCGCCGCCTACGTGATGGAACACACGTGGAAGCAAGAAATCCCTCTTCAGTAATCCTTTCTTGTTATCCTCTGACCTGTCTCGTTGACGATGTGCTTTCTCCCACAGAGCTGCCAGTGTGTGTGTGTGTGTGTGTGTGTGTGCTTGTTTGTTCACA
>CAAKHC010001282.1:2397-16123 GCA_901007825.1 Macroramphosus scolopax
ATATGTGTCCTGTGTTGATAGCTCCACAGCTCTGAACTGTAATGATTAAAGGTTTCCAAGAGCTTTATACGCTTGTGCGATACTAGTGTCTCTTATTGCACACCTCCCCTCTCCATCTGGTCACATTAGCCACACTTAAAGTTTAATGTTGGACATTTTGTAATCCTGGAAAGAATGAATCTGCAATAAGGAATGACAAAACAAAAGAGAAACGCATCAGACCTTCTAGATAACAGACAAATACAATTAAACTTCTAAAATTAAAGGGTGTTATAGCTGTATACATCCAACCCAACTTAATTTATTCAACTCATAGGTGTTAGGTTAACATGTAGAAAATGTGTAGAAAACATTGGACAATGATCAGCATGCCGCAGTGTCAAGCTCCACTGAGACTCCAGCTGGCGTGAAAAATCCAGTGATTTAATAAGCCTGCTCTATTAACTTCGGCTTCATAAAAAAAGATAACTGAAATTTAATTATGGGTTGGATGGCAGATGGCAGGAGTGAGAATTCATGGCGCGAACCACCAATACTATTCACTCTCTTGATTTGGTTATGAAGGTGCTGGTGTATCACACAAACATGCAGCCATGCAAATGTTGGGGAAGAGGGGGCTGAATATCGCACACTGGCAGCAGCTGGTGACACTGTCAAATAAATGAGGACTATCACACAGTGAATAACCGTGGATTGGATTCTACAAAACTGGCATTCACACACAAATACTAAATATACAGTGAAAAAAGGGAAAGGGATGCTTATTCACAATAGCTGGGGACATATTCTACTCTGCTGAGCATGGATTTCACTTATTTCAGTTCAATGGAACATAACTGAAAAATTCAGAAAAAGTGTGATTTATATCACAGACTAGGAATTATAGGTTGAACAGTGAAGAGATAGAAACTAGTGAGGAGGGTTCTCAGTGTTTCATCAAGCAGATCACAGACACTCACCAGCAGCACAATCTTGTGTATTTGCTAACACACTCACTTGAAGTCACACAGGAACCTGGAGTGCTTCATAAAGTGGACTTGTGTTACTCCCAGATGGTTTAAACATGTGTGTGTAGATTCATTTTGTTTGTTTCACATTGATTAACATCAATTGACTCCAGTCAGAATTCTGTAGCTTAAGGTATTCTAAAAAGGTTCTGTCTCTCCTGTTTATGTCTCACGGGGATCGGACACAAAGACCTGTCAAAACCACTGACAAAGAGGGAAGTTCAATAACAGGGCAATCAAACTCACATCGTCCGGTCACCTCTACAACACCCCCGTTTACTTCTGCATTTGTTCATGCCTCAACCCTCACAGGAAACTTTCACACTCCAAACCTGGTTACAACATCTTCACTGTTACGTATGTTGTTTTGTGGTCATTGTGTGTGTAACTAAACCTATTTGAAAGTCCTCTGTGCACCTGTGTGTACATATGGGAGACACTCTGGTATGTGAACCCCACATTTCCCTGCTCAGGTCCATTCATCACTGACGGGCTAACGACAGGAGAATTCTAATGTGTGTCTCAGCATCTGTTAGTTCAAGACTTTGCATGAATGTATGTGTGTTTGAGTGTGTGTGCGACGCCGTTCAATCATGCAATCGAGGCTCCTATGAAGGTCACAGCAGCTGGCCCTGTCAACCATAACTGCTATATCCTCAATTTCACCTTCTCCATCCCTCAGTGTCCCTTAACAACCATTCAGACTACTTAACCCTTGTAATTTCTCCTCACGTCTTAGACTCATTCCCCGTTGTTGTCATACTCGACCCTGCTACCTCCTTTCATTTTTCTTATTTCACTTAGCCCACACTCCAAATTCTCCAAGCTCCACACTGACCTCATCTTCCATATACCATTATTCTTCTACACTGTCTGCACTTCATCAGTCAGAGGTCACTTAAGTCTCGAGAGGGCAGACCACAGTGAGATGCGAAATCAACAGCTTTCCATATGCTGACAAACACACTAATTGTGCAGGCTCAACAGATGAAGTAGGCACAGATGCATACAAAGTACCTTGCTGAGATAGCAAAATAATGTCAGAAAAACAGTGAATACACTGTAGCGTGTTACCCGGGTAAGGTCAGCATCTCTCAGTCAGTATCAAGTCTTAAAACATTTAAGCCATATCCTTTGATGTCTAGAAAAGGAGAACAGCAATTTGTTGTACACAAAACGTCCATTAGCTTTGTTATAATAGCTGAATGATTGACCCTGGGGCTTTCCATTAAGTTTGATGAATGCACAAAAATAGTTCCGTCCAATGTATACAGCTTTGAAAGTGAAGGTTGATTGCAGTCTTTCTCAACTCCACAAGCACTTAGGAAATAGAGAGATTCATCACTAAATAAAATATTCACAAAAATAAATAGGACTGAAAACTGCATACAAAAATGTCTTATTTCTACAGTCTCATGGACATGCCGACATGTTTACACACACTCTCCCCCTGTATCGTCCTTGTGTATGCTGCAGATAGTTCAAACTAATCATCGTGGTTTTCCTCCTCTATCCTCTCACCGTCGATCCTTTCTCTACAGTTGCCTCCTTGCTTTACTAATTATTTTTTCGGAGTAAACATTCACTCTGCGTACCACGATAGAGAAAGCCAAACAAGAAAACAGATCTGAGTCAACAGACAGTAAAGACTGCACAATCAAGCAGAATGCTCGGCAAAGAGTCAGTTCACATCAAATAATCATGACAATTTAAAAGTAAACACTGTTCTTCAAATCTGTGTGAAAGTGTTGTATCTTGCAGGTTAACAGTCAATAGTTTTTAAATTTTCAAATAAAATACACAAGACATACACACACACACACACACACACACCTGCTGTTGAGATAGCAGCAGCACGTTGTAATGCATATTGGCTGATCAAGCAGCCACTGAGCTATGTTAGAGGATAACAAATGCCCTCAGTGCACTACAAGAAAGGAGAACATCAATCACAACGACATGGGACTGTTTCTTCCCTTGTTAACTTATTTTAGAGAGCGATAGGGGCAGAGGGAATCGTTCTGGAGAGTATCAGAATGTGTGCTCAGTCTACCTTGTTACATGAATTTTTTCTGTCTGTATTCCGGATAAGAAATATAACAGGTAGTACTTAACAAATCTGAAGTACGTAGTATTTTAAAAGGTTATGCGTCACAAACTATTTTAAGACTCCCTTTGAAAGTTTACCTTTAAATTACTCACTTATATTTTCATTTTTTTTTAATGAACCAAAGATCCAAAGGCAATCTTTGTTTCCTGCTCCTCTCAGTGAAGTCTAATGACTCTCCTCAGGGAGGGATCCCTCATCCTCTTCCTAATCCATATTCTCTGATGTCTTCCCCTTCCACACTAACTTCCATCCCCCTGTCCCCTCTTTCCCATCTCCTTCTTCCCCTATAGCGCTGGTACAGCTTGACATTTCATCATAATCCCAACATTTATCATCATCACCATTCTTCACCTCCTCTATCCCTGTAATTGAATCTCTTTCATCTATCTTGGTCAGTCTTTCTCTATTTGTTTCTCACAATATGAGCACTTGGCGTGTGGGTGACTCAGCCTTAATGCCAACCAAAATGAGATTCAACTATTTATCATTATGATACTGCAATACATTTTCTTTTTACAGTATGAAGATATCAACAGTTATTTGAACTGATATACAAAGCGGTCAAACACCAAATACACAAGAGAAAATACAGATTGCAGGTATGGATGGATACCTATCATTGCCTCCTCAATTCTCATTTGCCACCGGTATTATCATTCAAACCAAGAATCTTCAAGATGCGTATAGAAATGGTTTTATTATCCCTGAAATGCAACGGGTCAACTTCCCTTGAATTTAACATTTACTGTAAGGCATTTGTAGATCACTCTGAATCTTGTACATACTAATACTGTGATGGTTGACTATTATGGGGAACAATATGCTTCATGTCTATTAACGTGTTTTATTTGCAGAGTGTTCTCTCCCTTTCCTTTTATATACCTTCTTCTGGTCCCTCCATCGTTGTCCCAGCTTCGACTCCAGGCGGTTGGCAGCTGTCGCCCACTGTTGTGCAAGGCGGCGGATTCTGCGCTTCATGAAGCTGAGAGATTCCTTTCCTGTGCCAACCTGGTCCAGCAGTACGGAGAGGTCTCTGCGGAAAGCGGCCTTGGAAAAGGATAGATAGAGATTAAAAGAAGAGAAAGGAAGAAGTGAAAAGAACCTGAGATGAGGTGGAAATTTGGTGGAGCTAGCTGAAGTTGACAATGCTGGCCAAAAAGTTTAACCAACAGTCCACCAACATGGACTGAAATATTTCGACAACCCATCAATGGATTGCCTTGAAATGTGACACACATGGTGCCAAATGGATGAATTATACTGACTTAAAACATAATGCTGGTATTTTTAAACCCGGGCCACATTTCTCCATTTTTTTTTATCTAAATTATTAATAAGGACAAATTCTGGAATCGGTCCAGCTCGTTGGTGATGATTTTCATCCAACGGCCTTACAGTCAGTGCACAGGTTTGGTTAGTATTTGCTGTAAAGTTATGGATGGATGGAGAATTTCCTACGAGTGATGATGAAGTTAACTGATGGAATCCAAATATTTATTCAGGTGAAGATGATATTTAAGATTTGACAAATCAATAAACAGACATGTAGAATATTTAAACAAAACTCGTTAGTGCATATGGATTTGTGTGTTGTAGATTAGTGGTTTGTACTGCTCCATGACCTTCGTGTCAGTGTTGAGGAAAACTGGAGGATGTCGGATAATGATGGATGGATCAGTCGTCTTTTAATTAGTAGAGATTTAACAGGGTCATATGAAAGTGAGCTATTATGAAGTAATGGGGGCAGACTACTTACAATCCGAATCGTTCTGAGCAAGAGCACAGGCTGCACTGCTGTTCTCCCTGTTTGGATTGATACTGCAGTTGGATGATTGAGATCTTGATGACTGTATTTAATCATTATCATTTAAAAAAAAAGTCCTTGTTGTTATTCAAGGCTGTCCAAAACTGAACTGAACTGAACGAATGATGGTTGCCACTGCATTGTTTGGTGCTGGCAATGGGGATCAAACAGTGGTATCCCAAGCCAAAGTCCAGTATTTGTAGGACCAATCCACCACCCAATCCTGCCTCCTTACATACATCTGCTATATGTTGACTTCATCTGATTTCCTGTTGTCATAAATGTTACGATAGCTAGAAGGCTTTTGTCAAATAAACGGCAATATAAGTCGTTTCACTGCTTGCATTCACGACATATCAAACATTTCTTCCTAGGAAGGTATATCTGTCTGTCCATCTGTATGGACGTCCTTTCTCTAACACATATAATGGAACCCTGTATTGTGTATTTTATTCAAAGCCTTGTGTGCTATACAGATGATAACATTTAGGCGAAATGTGAAATTGAAAGAAAATGCCTGTATCCTTGGATGAAGCCGTACAGTTGATCTCACTTCACTACATCTGTATTTGTGGTGCTTCTATTAAGCATAAGCATGATCTTTCTCATTAGGGGCAGAAGTGCAATTCATCTTTCATACAGATTTTCATGATATATAAATATACACAGTGCTCAGACTGTTTTCAAAATGCTGTCCCTTATCATTTAAGGAAATTACATTTAATGTATAAATATAGTGTGTGTAAGCAGCCTTTGTAAGTTGTTTTACTTTGAAGTGGTCAGATTTTTCTTCCTGTCTTATCATCCACCAAAAATAAGTGGATTATTCTAATTATGTGCTCCTTCTCTCTCTTCTTCTGCCTCTCAGATATGCCAGACCACAAGATAAATAAACTGGTACTGAGATGTATGATAATTAAGTCTCCCTGGATTGTTCCAATTCATCTGTGATTAGAGAAAGCGGTAGTGTTTCCATTTTGGTGTGGCCCGTCATCCTAGCAGATGCTGTTAGAGAATGGAAAGAGTTGTGCAATTATCCTCAAGACAAAAGGGGAGAGATGAGAAGAGGAGGGGAAAGAATCGTAGCTGTGGTTATGTCTGCATACGTGTGTGTTCAGAATTGTTACATCTTAAAGATTATTGATGCCATTTAAAACAACTTTAAGAGCTCTTGGCAAGTGAAGATCCCCGCCGAGGCAAATAGGTCAAGAATCATTGTTATTATGTCTCATTTACTTTACTGTGTGTTTTTTTTCCCCCACTGTGCATGTTTGTATATACTCACACACACATAGACTCACCTGCCTCTTGGGGGCCTTTGCCTGTGGAACATGCTGGGTGGGGGGGCTGCTGTGGTTCCTCCAGGCCAGCGGGGGGCAGAACCACTCCACTTCACTCAGGTAGATGAGGAAGGAGCAGTCTGAACCATCCACACCATAGAATGCATAGCAAGGGTCTGAAGTCCAGCGTGCACGCATCCACTGGAGACATTTGACATCGCATTTGCTCATGTTTCATATTTACACACAGATTGACCAAGCACAAAAAAACAACAGGTTAGAGGTAAATACTACAAGATATTCTCTAACATAATAGTTCTGACACCCCACATATAATTGGCTGGTAGGTTGTGAGGATACATTATGATTCATTTATATATATATATGCACAGGATATTACTCTCCACTTGCTGACCAGTTGTCCACAGGCCAACCAACAGGCTGGGAATAAACGATAATAATCAAGATAACAGAATGACACTCACATCTACTTTTCCAGGACACTCTGGAAAGCGGGGGTCTCTGGGTACTTCACACTGGCTTGATGTCCCATCTCTCACTGCTGAAAAGACAAAGGGAAGACAATTTGACCATGAGCAATCAACAATAAACATACGTTTTGCAATTCCGAAAAAAAATCCAGCAGCACACCAGGATCCAGTCCCATTTTTAACTCCTGGAGTCCAGCTTGATTTTTCTTTTCTCAGAGATTTTTTGATTTTCTTTCCTCAGCTTGTCTTGATATACAAATTAATTACAAATAAATTATAAATAAGTCACCAATTTTGTTACGGCTTTGTTTAACCTTTAGTCATCGTTGTTTCACTAGTCTATATGCTTGCAGTTTTTAATGTTAATATTTATCCTCCATTTAATGTAATGATTCCAATAGCAATCAACCATTGTAATATTACCATTGAGCTCATATTAAAAACATGTCCAGGCATAGCCATGACCTTGTTTGACCCACAGGCTCACTGTACAGAACCACCAGGTTACAGTATCAAGACGCTTTCTACACTCACCTATGGACATTTTGTGGCAACACACACATTCAAACCTAATATTCTTACTGCCATTTCTGCTGCTGTTGCCGATCAATGTTTGTGGTTCCAACATTGTACCAGAGCTTCTCTACTGTGGTGCATAATATTCACTAGGCCTGACAAACTTCACAGCCGGTCTCCCGCTGCTGCCAACCATTCTTGGGTTACACTTGCAAGTAGGTCTGCCCACTTAGGCTGCACACACTGGATTAATTGCTCCACTGACTTAGTAAACTGCCCCTCTGCTGCTGATGTGAGGAAAAGAAGAGAAGACAGTAATAAAGGAACACAACCATGCAATGCAGCTTCAATTTCTGAATTAAGCAACAGCAACAATTGGAAATGTGGTCAGCTAACTAGATAAAAACATGCCTCCTGTCACTTCAAGACAGAACTTAAAAGCCTTGCGAATGCTTGAGGGGAAAGAAATTATAATCACGTTCTCTGTCTCTCCCCTTTTTCTCGCTTCCTACATGTGCCTGACCACGAAATAAATAAACTGCCACTGAGCCGTATGATAATAAAGACTGCTGGCAGTGTTTCAATTCATCTGTGATTATAGTACAAACAGTAGAGTTTTCATTTTGGGAACGGGCCGCCGTCCCAGCAGATGCAGTGGAAATCACAAAGCGAGATGTCATGCTAATTTATTCTCCTGTAAAGGGTTGGACAATTATCCTCAGCAGAAAGAGGGAGATAGTACCATGGGAGGACACAAATCATACACACTGTTGGTATGGTTCCCTGAGGACGTGATTCCTTTTAGCACAGATGAGCAAACTCAAATTATTTCCCTACTACCTTACTTTTATAAAGTTAGAATGAAAATAAATTGAAAATAAAACCAATCAACTGTATAACTACATATTGACTTCTGTCAGAAAGAAAAAACCTATTTTCACATTTTGAGGTTTTTCAACTTGACTGCTGTAATCTGTATTTTTCCAATATTGTTTTATGTTTGAAGGTAGAATGTCAAACAGAAACAATTATTTTTTAGGTTTGGCAAAGTGATTTGTGTCAGAGGGAAAATTATTTATGTGTGTGTGTGTGTGTATGTGTGTGTGCTTTTTAGGCTTATAAACATGTTTATTGCTGTGTTTTCCATAATTAAGTTTCAATAAATATATTTATGTAGCTGTTTGGAAATAGGTAAAATTTACTGTCTGATGCAACCTCAAATATGTTTCTCCACATTATCTCATTAACTGCAAAAATACACACCAGAAACAGAGTGAAACAAGATGGTAAAGATAATTTATAGTGATGATGATGAACTGTCCTGTACCTTTGCCTTGCACTATGCTGTTCTGCAATATCTGCTCCACCCTGTTAGCCATGTTAGAGACATTCTGGGCTATAGCCTGGATCCTCTCCACCAGGCTGGCTGGTTGAAACCTGCAGACAAACAACAACATATAAAGACAGAGTGACCAATGTTCCGATAAAGTCATGTGACATCGACAGGCACGCTGGCTTCACACAGCTGTAACATCATGAAGAAACAAACTGCCATTGATGCAATTTCATACCTCTGTATCAAGGTATAACCTCTCCTCAAACACTCACACAAACTTAGCAGGACCCAAAATTCCCACAATCAGTTCAATGAATATTTAATCCCCTATTCCTCTACCAGGAGTATCAAACTTTACTCCGGCATTGTTAAGTAACTTTCCTAGCCCAGGAACGTCCTTTGTCATCTTAGCAGGGGTTCAACTAACACACACATTTAATCCTACATCTTTGCAGTAAAAAATACGCTTTTTGTCTCAGCCTGCTCGGGGTGTGTGTCTGTGTTACACAGTGAAGAACATAAAAAACAAGGTAGACAACCGGCTGTAGCTACAAGTTATTGGCATACAATGTGTTGCCAGAGGGCTACTGAGATCAATGACCACGACAGAATCCAACTGGATCAAAGTGACATTTGCAGGTATATTTACAAGATGTTTCATGTGCTGCAGCTGGCCAGCTAATAACATATATTCACCCTGCAAACTGACAGAGTCCTACGTAACAGCAACCGAAACAACAACCACATTCATACACGCATACACAATCAAATAAACAAGGCAACTGCTGATCACACGGGTAAATCAAACCTGCAAACTGACGTTGCCTGAACACTTTTCTTTTCTTTTGGTGGCTTGTTGCAGTGTAGAACAAGATGTGTGTTCTAAATTAGGTAGATTAGAAAAAGGTTTTAGCAGGAAAGCTTATGAAGGTAAAACAGAGGCTCTTGTGTTGTGTAGCAGCTGTAGCCTGGCTCAGTGGGACCAGTTTCTCTGCCAATTAGAATTTAGTGCTTTATGTAAGATTTGATTTCCTGTATTGAGATATGGTCTCCAGCTATATAGGCAGCTAAAGGACCTGTATTTACTCAAATGAATTAATTTATAGGTTGCCCATCGGGAAAACAAACTATTTCAAATACAATCTACTCCTTTGAAAAGACAAAATAGAGAAATCTCTCTCTCTTTATGTACGCAGTCATAGTCAAAAAACATTTATTTTCAATTTGACTTTAAGTAATTGTCCTCTTTTACTTGTGTCTTGTTATTCTGTCTCTCTTTCTCCATATCCTCTAACTGCTTCTTCTTCTCTGCTACCTTCCTTCTTTTTTTGGAACTCAACAGATGTAGAAATGTTAGTGGGAGATGCAAATTGGTAGACACTTGGTTGGAGCGTGAAATAGAAGAAGACCTGCGCTGCCGCTGCTTCTGTTGAATAAAAGAATTCCCAATCTCATGACAAGATGTGTGGGGAATGTGTTGTTCTGTGTATTTGTTAGAGGTTGCATTTGTTTGTATCTGACTGCATGGTTGCACATCATGAAAAGCCAAGCGTACCACACATGCTCATTCTGCTGTGCCCATTATGTCCATTTAAATGACTTGAATTTAGTGTGCATTTAGTGTAGCACGTCTTCCTGTCTCTATGTGTTGTGTCATCAGCAGATGGCAGTGAATCTCATTAAAGACAGGGTCCTAAAAGCAGAACAGTAACATATCATCAGTGATGAAGTATTATTGATTGTGTGTGTGTACAGGATTGTATGCAAGGCTGGTTAACTAAATAGATGGATTAATGTCCTTTCAAGGAAATTACTTTCCACGGACTGTACATAGCCTTAAATAAGAACAACACAGTAGCATGGCATGGAACCTGTTAATCACCTGATAGTTAATGATGCTATTGCAGGGGGAAAAACTCCTGCCATAGCATCATTAACCGATATATAGATTATACATATAGAGATGTTAATTGTTAGTTGTTGAAGAAAAGTATTTTCTATTGCTTCTCTATTACCTTATAGTTCAGTTTTTCAATACAATCCACATTTTCATAAAGTTAGAGTGCTCATTTGCAGGAACAAATGTCATTGCTCTTAACTGCTAAGACAGAAGGGGGAAACAATATCCACAGTATAAATACAACTTTCCAAACATAATTTCACTCCATTTAGTGCAAGTGAGACAAAAACATTATATAAAACACTAACATTTGCAATTGGAGCAAGGTATAAAGGATTGCAGCTGCTACAGTACTGAACCTATAAAAGTGCAGTGTATTTGCCCTGCAGGATAAAACCTTTCCTTGGCAAGCTGAGTGACCCCAGTAACTGTAAAGCTCCCTGTGGGGGGGCTTGTATCTGTGACTGTGTAAGTTGGCCTCCATAAAGTTTGACCTTCTAATCTCACCTCTCTACAACGTGAACTATGAAAAACATGAAAGGAAAGACAAAGGCAGGAGTCTGATAAATGCCTGAGCAGGGGAGAGCGTTGCACAACAAGATCCAGAGGGAAACTAAAAAATGAGAAAGAGGGAAGTAAGGATACTGGGATTTTTAGGGGAAATGGCATAAAAGCAGAAAGGAAATGAAGGGAAAGAGCTCAACCATCCACAGTAAACAGATCAACAGTTCCACAGGGACCGTTCTGTAAGGAAGAAAAAGCATAAAAAAGGAAGGTCCTCTGTGGTTTCAGCCAACAACACAGCTTGACTGAAACACTGTATTATGATTATGACAGAATACAAGAATATACTTCTTGATAAACCACTGTTGCACGAGGCTCAAAATGAAGCTTCCATTTGATGAATGCAAATTGTTGGCTATTTTAAAAATGGGGACTTTAAAAAGAGTTGTTGTGCTGTGTGCAGCACAGCGGCATGGAGCTACAGGAGCTCAGCGGGGTTTTCTGCCGTCATCTTCGTTGTTCGATCAGTTTAATAAGAGATTGTCATTGTTGTTTTTTAATGATCAAATAGCCTAAATAGTAAATAAACGTCTAAAAATTTGTTTTTGGTTAAAATTAAGGGTCATATTTAAGGTTCAAGGTATAAGAAAAATGAGCTCTACACTTAGTCGTCAAATAAGCTTTCGCTTGCCTGTACCCAGCTGACAGTTACCATCAAAGTCAATATCTCTTAGAAGTAAGCCAAGCATTTAAATGACGACACAGAGGAAAAGGCGGATGAAAAGAGAGTTGAGTTTTGGCAATAACAGAGTTGTACGAGGCAGGCGACAGTAAAACGCAGAGGCTATGGTGATCACTTGTTCTGTGTGATCACCATAGGAAAGAGGAAATAAAGACTTTTCTTATATTCTCCTTAAGAGAGCTCCTCCCTCTCTTATCTAAAGAGCTCATCCTCTTAAGGGAAGAGGACAGTTCTGGCAGCAGGATATGCCTGTGACAAGGTGTCAGCATGTGTGGCGGCCGGTGTCCATTTATTCCAAACCATACTGTGGTGTGAAAACATCACACTCGCTGCTAATTTATACAGACACAGTAATGCAAATAGACACACAAACTGGGTCACTCCTTTTTTCATGTACTGTTGAATGAAGAAATATGTTGGAAAAGCACTTTGCAAGCCACCTTTGCTTATTCCTCCATATCGCATAAGGACTTAATCTAGGTTAAAATGAAATAGAAGAATTCACATGTCTCCTCTGCTGACCAACTTGAGCATGCTATGACATACACTTGTAAAGTGGTTTAGAAAGGAAGGTCCAATGGAAAAAAGGTTGCTACTAACTGAAGTAAGAAGGGTGCTTAAGGGAGGAGAAATAGCTAAAGACAAGCTGGAGCAGTGATTTTCAGAGAGCATACGCCTAAGGGTAGACTTACCAATCTTCCCTCTTGTCCACTATGCAGTAAAACGTAGTGAATCAACTGCACATCCCTTTTCCCCTCCACTCTCTCCCTCTCTCATTTTCTCAGGTTCTTTGTTGTACTGTGCCTTCCTCCCTTCCTTATTATTTTTTCCTCCGTTTTATGCACTAATGAGTGGCTGCCCCTTGGGCGGATTGCAGGCTGGGGCCTCAGACATCAAATCCCATTCAACACTACACGGGAGTGTGTCAGCACCAATGAAGCTCACACAGAGTTGAGACTCCCGCCCAGTGTGTTAGCCTCTTTATGTGAATGAATGCCTGACTGGCCTGGATTTTGGATGTTTTTATAAACCTCTTGCTCTCAATGTCTTTGTCTCAATGCCATGGCCATACGCAGGAATTAAGAAATACAGAGGTCCGAAAAAATTAGCTTGCCTTGGATTTTTTACGTCTTCCTGAAAAAATGAACGGCTTGTGAATCTCTAGCTACTTTACATTAATATTGGATAACAAAACGTTTATCAATGCATCCATATATATCAAAAATGTTTCATTACATAATGTATTATTTCAAAGTGCATTTGCAATGATTCATAATTAAAATAAACACATGAATATCCTTTTATTATCTTTTACTAACATGACAGTTGTGACACATGGAAGAAATGTTTCAAGTGGAAGGTTAATTCTGCCAACAAGAAAAGAAACAAATGCATCAAATACACATGTCAATAAAATAATAAATAATCATAGGAAACCAATAAATACTCAGAAAGAGCTTGAACTTCAGTGCAATAAGAACTCTCTGACATAACAGCAACCATCTGTCATTAAAGTAAAAGTATTGGACTACCAAGTATCATCCACTAATATGAGGCGGACGGGATTTATACCCTATACTGCTGCTGGGCACCGGGGGGCAACCCTTCATTTAACACAAACTGGTAGGAGGCCTATCAGCCTTCTTGCTGTACTAAGGTCAACGGTTACTAAGGTAAAAATCACACTTTCACTCATACTCATTAACATTTCACAGACACCATCTCAAATTGAGAGAGTAATAAACAGAGGCAGACAGAAGCAGGAAGGGAGAGGAAGCTAGTGATGGAATTAAAATCACTGGATTGAAGAGAGAGTTACATCGTCTGTGGTATGTAACTGAGAGTGTGTGTGTGGGGCCATTAATCCTGTAGGCTCAGTCGACTCCTGTGGCCTGGTCTCATGCCCAGACTGGATATAACATGTGTTACGTCCAGTTAACTAATACGTAGACACACACACACACACACACACACACACACACACACACACGTTCTTCTGTTTACTTCCAGACGTCTCGAAGTTGACAGAGAGTCTG
>CAAKHC010001283.1:2672-20583 GCA_901007825.1 Macroramphosus scolopax
AATCAGTGCATTCCTACTTAAAGCTTCTTCAATCATTGAAAGTAACTGAACAGCTGACGTGTTTCATTATTAAAACGTCTCTTTAAAATCATAGGCACTCATATCTGTTTTCTATTTCTAGTCAGAGAAAGTGGTGATAAAGGTCTTGAAGTCACGGCAATCATGAAAAACACAAAGCATCTTCAGGGAGGCACAGAGGAAGTAAGGGAGGGTTAGGGTTAGTGGGTGGATGAATGGATGGATAGATGGATGAATAGATGAATAGATGGATGGATGGATGGATGGGCGAATTGAGGGATAATGATGTTGGCTGGAGCTGTCAGTTTCACCTCTCTCCTCTCTCTCCCCATCCATCCTCACCATGCTGACAGCAGTCTTCCAAGCAGAACAGCGCCTGCATGCAAGGTAATTCATATTCCCAACCTGCACAGCCCCCACTACCACCAACACAGGAGGACAGATATGGAGCAAGGGACTTGTGGGAAAATTGAAAAGCAAAGAGAAGCATGATAACAGATAACAATGTTTTTGCAATGATTCATTTATTTAATCAAACATTTTAACAGTATTTCGAGCATATCATTTTAGATGTTATTGTACACAATAACACAAACAGTCTGCACACAATGTCTTGATCTTAGTTTAATACATCTATGCTGAGGCACAATCATTTCCTGTAAGTGCATTATACAGAAAGATTATGATGAATTTAGAATACGAAGGTTGTACTTGGCTAAAGTGTTGTTTAGCACTGTCAAATTACTCATTTAACATGAACAACCACAACTACTCAGAGACTGCCAGCTATTGTTAAGTACTCTGAGACAGACTGATGACTTACCATTCTTTGTCCAGCCTTAACTGCGAAGGAAGCTGGAAGATGTTCTGTCCCTGTGTGGGATCTTCGAATGTTTCACATATTGCAACTGTATTTTTGTTCAATACAGCGTAGTCTTTAATGTAATCTTTGGAAGCACATTGCTATCAGATGCCAAGAACTGTGACAAGCTGGCACTATCTGATCCATAGTTTGCTCTATGTAAAAATTCCGCAAAACCTCTGTCGGGCAAAACATCCCACTGCAAGAAGAGGCTGTTTTATTTGGTCTGAACTTGGCCTCACATCTCCAAGATATCCTTACATGTATGCCCCACAGTCAGAACATGCAGCTTTTTCTGTAGAACACAGAATTCTGTGGATTATTATTCATGATATGATATGTTATATTGATGTCTGTCTGTGCGTCTTATCACTTAGAAGTGAACCATGTTACCACGCTGCAGCAAAAACAACTTCCCCCGAGTCGTGTGGTCATTCAAGTCAAGTGTTCAGTGGTACGGACAGCACTAATGTGTTGTCCCTATAAACTGTGGGATGCTATCACCTTTTTCAGATACATTTTTATCAATTGACTGTCTGTCTTATCAACAGAGTGAATTATTCTTGCTGGTGGTTGCAGAAACAACTCTGCAAGGATATAGGAAATGATTATGTGTCCTCAATTGGCAACTAGCATCTATTTGATTCATTAGATGTTGCGTCTGACAAAACTATAAACAACAATATTATATATTATTTTCTCAGATATTGTGAATTCCTGCAAACCAGGAGAACAACACAGGAACTGCTGTGTCAAATATGATATTTTTTACCTCCATGATAAATGAGGGCAGTCAGATAGGACTTATTTTGGTCTTGTTGGATTGAAATGGCAACTTACTTTGTTGTTTTAATTTGTAAAATGTGTTCTAATGTATACACTAGGGATATGAGTTATGAGGGTAATGAAAACACTTTGTTTTTCTTCAAAGCATGAAGAGTATGTGTATGACGTGTTGTTATCTGAACAGCATCTGCGAGGAAAACTATTCTTATCCTTATATACGTATATCTCTGTCAACCTTTTTCTTTTAACAAATCCTGTTCCTCTCCCTGTCGCACGATTCATCCTTTGCCATTCAGAAGACATCACAAAGAAATCACAGCCATTGGATCAGGACAGATTGTGGGCCTCTGTAGCGTAGCGTATCCGACTGGATTGAAAATAATTCCCTATAATGACGAGGCCAGCTCAAGGCTGTTAGTGGTAATGAGAATACGGTACGTGCTCAGAACCAAACCCTGCTTTGCCTCCCAATGCATCACTGGAGACCAGGAAGCAGCACACATACACACACATCGACACACAAATGGACACACTGATACAAGGACAAGCAAACTCTGTAATAACACAGTCGAGTCATACCTCGCTTAACATGAAATAATAATATGAAGCAGGAAAATATACATACAACAGACACAAACGACTCAAGGTTACTTAAAGACGTGCATTTTTGATAAGTAATTGAAAATTACTTTATGCATTATGTTTTATTCTTCCCTCAGTTCTGTTGAGTATTCTTTAATGTTTGGACCAGTGAAGGACGTTCACTTCTACCTGCTAGTGGTTGTTTATCCGCCCAAAAACAGGCCTGTGGCGTTGGCAGGAGATTGGCATGGTGCCACCCTGGTGCCTCTAACTGGCACATGCAGTATATCACTGGTGTGCTGCAAGCCACCTACCAGGCACACATGTTACATGCATGTTGCCAAGAACGGTATTTCCGCACCCCTGCTGCACATAATGTGAACACAGCAGAGCGTCCCTCTGTCTACCTGTGTCTCCATCTACCCATTCCCACATGCACGCGGTGTATCTCACACCTGCAAATTATAAACGCTCATGCACACTTATTTAGGCAGCCCGTTCAAACACAAGCCCAGACGAATGCATGAATACCATAATAATATGGAGCAGACAGATGCTGCAGTGCAAGCGCTTATGCTTGTACACACAAGGTGGCATGCAAATAAACACCCACTTGCCCCCGCACACACACATGCAAATGCCATCACAATTGTACATGTTATAGCGGGCAGATTGTGTACCAGAGTGTCGGGAGTCTAACCAAATGATGCATGGCTGTGGTTGTGTAATCATAAAACTCATCCGCTGTCCCTTGTGTGGGCGTCAGAGCAGAATAAGTGAAATAGTAGCACTTCAGATGCAATTTTTAATGACAGACCGCCAGATGCTCAATGGAATGCTCAGTGGAGCTGATCACTGCTGAGGGTGATCATGAAGCTCCCTGTATTCGTAACAATCCCACCTCCAGTAGCAAGGAGATGACCACTGGTCGCAGTCTGGCAGGTTGTTCCAGTCTCCAGTGCAAAGAAAGAGGACAGATGCTGATCTCTTCAAATGCACTTGAATGTTCTTGAGCTCTTTGTTTTCCTGGAATAAGGTTTGGAGCTCAGGTACACTCTTGTTCAGCAGTTTATATCCGCAGACTTTATGTAAACACTTCAGAGATTTTCTGGCAAAGTTTTATTCATCATGACATCTGTACATGATGTTTTTTCTTGATGCATTCAAGTTGCATTCTACGCCTAGATAGTTGTATGTTTGAATATCCACTACAGTGGAACACCATTTCACTAAGTGGCGTGACTAAGACAGCAATTTATCTCAGATTACAGCCCTATTATATATGTTCATCACCTTTATAGAGTGATATGTTGAACACATGTGACTATAGATGATATTGTAATATTCATCATAGAAAGAAAAAAATCACAGTGCTGTCACAAGTGCTGGGATGTTTTTTCGCCTCGTCTTTCCTAAATAACTGAAAACAGTTTGTTCTTAATCCAGCAGGGGGAGCTAGTTCAGCTCAACTTGGCTTAAAAAGATCTCACTGGCCCCACATTTTTGTAACATTTGTGGAAAAGACTCAAAAAAGAAAAAAAAAGGTGGCATGACTCAGCAGCTAACAAGTAATTGGGCAGGTACTCTCGAAGTACATGTTTTTCCTTTCACCTTGACTGACTTCTCTAGTAAAAGGTAGAGAGGCCTTTAAGTGCTGCTGCTGTGAATGGTAACCAAATTAGTTTAAAGTCTTATTTCTTTTAAACTGACTACTCCTAATAAAAAACATCAGTTTGACCGTCCTGAAAGTTTTCTTATATAGATTCAGTTCCCATATATCTAAAGCGCACTTAAAAGCGATTCAATACTCCTGTATTTATATTAAATTAAGTGAAATTTACAAAAATAACCTTTACCATAGTAATCTCTTATATATAAAGTGTTTCCCAAACATTAATTAGCTGGAAATATCCAGGAGCATGCATGAACAGTATGTGCAGGGGCATCCATATTTAAAGGTGGTTGAGTGACTTCAAAGATACATGTTGGTGCATGGAGCATAGCTATTATATTCATAGATACGTCGTTAATAATACATTAAATACTCACTATGTTTCAATATGTCCCTTGCGTCTGAAAACAGGTGATTAAAAGAAGAAAGGACAATAATGGAGATGAACAGTCTTGAAACATCCCTCTCAGTTGTGCCTTGTTCCGCGAGTCAGCTCCGGGTGTTCGCCATTGATGATGGAATTAATTCTCAATTATAAATACTCCTCATCATCCATCTACCTGCTGTGACAGTGATGAGCGGAGGATAATGCTGCTACCTACAGTCGTATTTAGTAAACACATAATGAATGCTTAATGGGGGGGCAAAATATGATCTCCGTTTGTTGTCAGTCTAATCCTTACTCAACAACCACCAATTGTTATTCTAGTACAAACACATAACATCATTATAGTTGTATATTTTATACATCGATTAAAAAAGTGTAACGTGCTCCATACATTATGTGTTGCTGTACAACTGTTCTATTTTTTAATTTTTATACGGTTGCTATAAATTTTATATATATAGTCAACTGTATGAAGTATATATATATATATATACTTCATGACACATCGTTTTCAGTGAATTTTGGGGGAACACAATTATCCCTTACTAACTTCTTTTACTTCCGACAGGTTGAAAGTGCATTTTCAGTGACTGACTGAAAAGATTCAGAGTAATTATGACTGAGCGCAAAATCATCATTAAAAGTTGCATAATTTCAGATGACTTATCATTTAGCTGCAGACTTACGATGGGTTTTCTAAAGGAGGAGAGTCTTTAACTGTTCCTGCAATTTTACATAATTACCTATGATTTGCAACGCCAACAGCAGTGTAGGCGCCCCTTTACACATTTTGAATTATAGCCCTCTTATGCTTTTATGAATACACGGCTATACTTCCTGCAGTGGAGAGAGAGGACCCGCCCACATCCTCAGTGTATCCTTCAAATATCGCTCACTTGCCGGCCTGGACTGAATTCTCATGGTGTTGGCGGATATAACTATCATGTCAAAGACAGAGTGGAGTTTTAAGACTGTTTAGCATATGTAATAAAGCAGTGAGGCAAAAGGATTTTACTCAGCAATCCACATGC
Organism: Macroramphosus scolopax; assembly: GCA_901007825.1. Lineage (NCBI taxonomy): Eukaryota > Metazoa > Chordata > Actinopteri > Syngnathiformes > Centriscidae > Macroramphosus > Macroramphosus scolopax. The sequence goes on from CAAKHC010001283.1 coordinate 8,012, forward strand.
CAAGTCTCAGGCGGCTCGAAGATCAGGTTAGCATTAGCCTTTCCTGTTTTATTACCACAGACCAACTCATATTGGTACAACTGCAGTTTCCGACAGCTCTACATAAAGTACAGTCAACAGCTTAAAGGTACAATTTTGTTACAAAAGGTTCAATATTTATATGTCGCACTGGATAGGAGGCAGTATTAGCACAAGGTCGGGGTGTGCACCCCTAATCTGAGAAACAAGGACATGCTAACTTCCTTAGCATTAGCCAGAAGATGAAACTCTGTTTACCTGTGGATTTATGTTCCAACACTCACCAAAAGTCACAAGCTTTGGGGAGTTACCTAAAGTATGTTCAATACTTTTGTGTTCCAATGCAACAGGCTGTTGTCAAAACGTTGATTGGTTCGTAGAAACATAAAATGCTAATGCTTTATTCTGGCAGGACATTCTCATAGGGTGTTTTTGTGTTACGCAGCCAGTAGAACTGCAATGTTCACCGGGTCAAAATTAGATCATGAAACTAACAAGACATTGTTGTTTCTGACAGTCAGCAGGCAATATGTAAATATTAGAATGTAGGGTTGGAACAACAGGGAGCAGCTGTTAGATAAAGAGCTGCAGGCTGTGGCTTGTGGGAACCAGCAAACCTCCAAACCAAGCTAAACTCATTTTTCAGCTGTTGAAAACAACCCACTTTTTTCAACATCATGACTCATGTGACTCATAATGAATCTGCTGGTTGTGCTGTGTACTTATAGATGAGTCGCCTTCATTGACCCACAGTATGTTTATGTTTTTCTGACATGTGACCTCTTGTTGCAGTACAAATCCTGACTGTTCTCTCTTTGGTATTATGTGCTAAAAGTGCTTAGGAAGGAGGACGGGTTACGCGTACACAACATTCAAGTCCTCTTTCCCCCCAAACAAGTCACCTTTCATTGTTTGCTTTTTGTTTTGAAGAGCTAAAAAATTCAAGGCACAAAAACAGACAATCCCTATTTCAGACTGCCAGCATAACCACAACCAATGTTTTAGACACACTACATCCTGCAGCCCACGGACCAGAAGGAGAGGAAGTTATTGCCCGAGAGCATTTAATTGAGCCTCTGATTCGGTTTGAGCTTTGTTGTTCTAGACTTCGACAAGACTATAAAAAGGAATGTAACATCTGCTGTACCCATAGAATGCAATTCCACAAATAATGGTGCCAGTCATTGTTTCCATCGCTTTGTCCTCAGACAAATGCCATCATTTCGAGCAAACAAAAGGATGGGAAATTCCATTCAGAGCTAATTATTAATTAATAACAAAATCCGCAATTTTATAAAAAGAGCTGTATTGAAGATGCTTGTCAATCACGCGCTAAAGTCTGCTCTCCTCTAAAGAGCTGTCAACACTGACAACTGACAGCAGCCAAACCCTGTCTAGTTCATTGTGTGCATACTGTACATCATCTGTATATGTGTGTATATGGGAAATCAATTTAATATATGCAGGCTCTTAACATAATAATGTCTATGGTGCATTAGTTTAGTGAGAGAATTGTAGGTTACCACAATGATCAAATACGAATATCATATATTATGAATTTTGGAGACACTTGAATTCAGCACATTGTCATAACTTCAATGAGTTTATTGAATTTGCACACCGATGAGGTCGATCACATTTCATTATCAGGTAAAGGGTAAAGCATAACTTAATCCCGTGACAGTGCATTACATTGAAGAGCAACACTTTGTCTCTGATTGTAACTTAAACAGAGTCATTGTGTTACATGGGTCATTGTCCTGCCCCTTTAAGATACAAATGGCAGGTCCGGAGTCATTTTACTCCAATGGGACAGGTGACCGTGAGCAGAGACTATGATCTGTTCTTTACACATAGATTATAGCCACCAAAATAAATACTGTATCTTCCAAACATTCTGACACTATAATGTCTTTTTTCAGACAGACAACGCAGGAGAACATTCCGTTTGACTCATGTCTCTGTCTCAGCAACGGAGCCTTGCGTGGTCTGGGAACAAAGCTCTTCTTTCATGGTGTTGAAACGCAGCGTTTTCCAACCAGGTAAGGAGACATTTAAAGGGATTCATATGTGAAAATAAAGTAAAACTTTTATTTATCCACAAGACGCTGTCAACACTTTAACAACCAACAAGGTGGAGGGATTGGCTGCCTGGAGGCATCAAAACAAACTATTATCATTTTAATAACAAAACCAGCTGATAATTTGCCTTTTTCCCACAATCTGTGATTTGAATTTAGGGAATGCATTTTGTGAGACTGCAAACAGCAGTGCACAGTGAACAGAGTTAGTTACCACGCTGAGAAGCCGAAGTTGCAGCCTGTCGCCTGCAGCCGTCTCATCCAACAGCTCACTGTGACTAATCTGTCTTGTCCAATTACCCTTGCAATATTTTAAACTGATCTGCTGTCAAAAAAAATGGCAGAAATCACAATTGTCTTGTTTTGTAAACTAGTCAGGAGCCTGTTAAATGTTTTTAATGTCAAGCTGCAACCGGGGGAAATGTTCAGTGTGCAGCAGCGTTGCACTTCACTTTTGCTCTCAGCTTTTACTTTTCTTTTGTTTCTATCTGTTTTCCACTGACATGAATGAGAGAAAAGAGTTGAACATTATTCCACAAAGCACATGTTGGCCCTATAGTGTGGAACAGCTCCTCTAACGCAGACATACAGCTAATGAGAGAATCTAGATAACTTTAATTGTAGATGAGGATTGTGTGGATGACAATTGTTCAGGGTCATGATATGAGGGAAACGTGTTGTTCAGCCTAAGCTAAAATGTGTTTAGTTGTTTCCTATTTTTCTGAGCACTGTATCAAACAAACATTAGGAAGCAGCGGGGAGGACAAAGGGACATACTGAACTGCCCATTCTCATCCCAGCTCTTCTCTGCTTTGTCCCGACCCTCAGCGACTTTACACCAACACACAAGGCACCCTTTAGCATGTGGATAACATGTGGCGTGCCGTCCATTCACTGTAGGGTAAACCTCTTCTCGTCATGATGTTCAGGGCAGAGCAACTGCCGTGTGAGAGGCACATGGTCCCTGACAAAATGTGTGTATTTGAACCCCAACCACGATCCTTTCCTAACCAAACCATTTGTTTTTTTGTGCCTAAACCCTACCAGGCTTCAACTTTAGCTTTAAAATAAAACGAGAATACAGAGAGTCACTATTTGATGTGCCAGGAGCTTTGGTATTTGATTCGGATGGACTGAAGTAGTGTGTCCTTGTGTCGTTAGAATAAGATTACTCGTTGGTAAACACACAGACACATACATACCTCAGATTCAGGTAATAACCAGTGTAGCTTTTTCTGCCTGGCTCTTTTTGCAGCTGAAGAAAATTGTACGTTAATGCTCACTTTCTGCAGCGTCCTCTGATTGCTCTGTTGGAACCGCCTGTTTCCTTCTCAACCACCTGTCACAGATGATAAGATGAGAAGATAAAAGAATGCGAGCAGGGAAGCCTGATCATGAAGTCACTTCAGCTCACCGTTCGCACATCTTTACATAAAGGTCTGCCCATCCACAGCCATCACATTAACCAAGGATAAAAGGTGATTAGCAAAATCTGCAATTGGCCCTGATCCAATCACTGTAGATATCTCTGATGCTGCTCCGCGCAATAGAATAAATAGGAAGAGGGATTGCAGGAGCTGTTGCAAGAAAAGCAAAAACGACCTCATCCTCTATTTGAAATGAACCCTTATTAATAATTCAAGATGTTGAAAATGTTTGGAGCTTTGAAGAGATGAGCAGCCTTTTTCAAGTCATTTTCTGGTGGAAAAGAGGGACTAAGATTGGGAGCTATGGCAAAAAAGAGAATTAAACAAGAGTGAAATATGGAGCCTTGGAGCCACACAAACGGAACTCTGCTGCATTTTGCCTACAGTGAGGCAGGAGGGCGTTGATATGAAGTGGTCAAAAAGAGCCAGTAGAGGAAGAAAGGGGGGAAGTACTCTTGATAGTGTTTCTTTCGTTACTCCTTCACCTTGCACACTACCATGCACATTACTTAATTTCCCTTGCTGTCTTTCACTATGACAGAATTCTAAGTGAGTTAGAAGCAAACCTGCAGAGGCACAGTGCCCCCAGAGAAGTGTGAGGAAAATGTCAAATGAAATTATAGCGATTTTGAAATATGGTCCAAGATGTTGTTGGATGTAATCAGCCAAAGAGATTCTCATTATAATACATCACACAGATGTCGTTAGTTACATTATAAATCCTCTGAAACACAGTGTGAATGCGGCATATTCACACATATACATGCACCCACAAACAGACATATTAGTGTATGGAAAGCACTTCTCTCGCTATCTCACAGATGCAGCACAGAAGCCAAAGAGATTTGTGAGCTCATTTGCAGAAACATTAAAGCTCAGCTCACTCCAGTTTGGAAAAAAAAAAATGTCTCAGCCTTTTGACAATGTTTTATTGTAGAAGTGCAAAACTCATTTCGGCAGTTGACACTTGGGTGTAGATATCAGAGATACATGATTTGGAGGAGGCAAGGTATATCCGTAAATTGGATGTGTAAGCGTTTCCTGTGAGAGGCTGCTTTGCAAATAAGCACACTATTTTGAGGTAATGATGGAAACTAAAGTTTATGCCATCTGTTACCACCAAGGGACCAAATCTGAGGAGTTTTCTCTGATAGAAGTCCAGGTAGGTAACCAAGAAAGTACGGGAGTTTTTGGATTAATCCCTTTTGCTGATACGCTTTAAAAGCACTCTTTCGCCACGCAGCCAACAAATGATTAGCAGGGACAAATACCCAGGACAGGCTTGGCAACCAAACAGGGTAAACAAAAAAGACCCATTAGCTTGTGGAGTGCACCTCATCTCCACTGGGGACTGTTGTACAGGGCTGCTGGCAGATGTAAACAGACGTAATGGGATGATTTCATGTAGCACCACATGTAAATGCAGAACCTTGAAGTGTTAATAGCTAAGCAAAGCTGACATGTTTGCTAATTAGCTGGAATCTCAATGCATGTGGCCACATGATCCTGTGAGCAGGAGCTGCACGTTGTAGAAAGGAAAGGCATCAGACTAAGTGGTTCTACCTTGTGTTTGAAAAATGCACAACAGGTGGTTGAAAGTGCATCAAAAAGTCTGAGTGCTTAAAATATACTGTCTATTCTTTCTGCCCGCTGACTATTTCTGCCCTGATCGTTGTACCAAGTGGTGGTGCATTTCTGCTGACCTTCAGTGTCTCCAGAGCTCTTACGTTTTCGGTAGAGCCACATGAAGCACATACGTGTTCATCCCTGTATTGTCTGAGGTACCGCTGGTATGCATGTTTTTCCATTCACTTGTGCAGGCCATCAATCAATCCAACTTTCTCTCATCATATAGACGTCTTATCATGACTCCCTGACAAACAGCCCTGTACCTCTAAAACCTACGGGGAGATACCGTGTCATAGTTTGACACAAATAGCTTCAGTATTTAAAAGTGTGAGTATTTAACGAGTTAGGTGAGGGAACTCGTATTTATTCAATGGATCTCAGTATTTTCAGTATATGACTCCAATAGGGCTACTGAACTCTTTTCAGGTGTTACTTTACAAAAAGTTACCTCAGCAAGGACCCACTCATCCCCATCACCATATGAATAACCTCATCTCCCACTTAAAGCTCGTGGCTTTAGAGCCCGTGTGCATGTGTAATGCCACAGCCTTATTTAATTCATGTATATGGAGTGTTTAGGTGTCCCTGCTTGAGACTGGGACACAATCTTTGCTGCCGGTAAACACCAATTTAATGGGCCCGACTGGTTAAGAAGAGCAGCAGCAGCTGGGGAAGATGGCATTTATAAGAAATGAACAACAAGGATGTGTCAGACACGAGCAAAAAGCAGTGAGAGAGAAATAGTGGCAGAGTAGCGCCTGGAAAAAAGGCTAAGGGGGGTGACAATGTGCTGGCGTGAGCTCTCGCAGTTCCCCCAGGGTGTAGATGTATGCTGAAATGCTCAGAAATGTTAGTGCTGGCCCTCTTTGCCTGTCTGGAGTAGTGATATAGACGGAGAAACATGAAACACAAAGTGACATACAATCCATGCTTGAGAAGGTCTTCAGAGAAGATGCATAAATATACAACAAGTTCTCATCCCTCGATGTCAAAATGTGAGGCTCCCGGCTCGTCAGATAGCGAGGCTTTCTCACTTCCCTTGTCTCCGATGCACAAGGCACCCTTTGGTGTCCGTGTGGGACGCAGCTGGCTTTCAAATAACTCTAATGTTAACCTATTCATGTCAATATACGACGACCACAGCTCTGCATAAGAATGCAGGTTGTGGTAGTGAATGATCAAAGATACACTTGACTACGCAGCGGGAGACAGATGATCAAATCAGTAAGTTGAGAACTGTGGCCCAAAGTTTAGAGGAGATGGCTTGGTAAGGAAAAGTCGGTGGTTCAATTCCCATGGATTGGAAAAATTGTGGGAGGGTGTTAGTTACAAGTACAAGTAAGTATCAGTTACAAGCAACCATTAAAAATCCTTAAATCAGATTCTTTTTTAAGCTTTTTCTTTTAACGAAGCGCTATTCTCACATCCTCTATCACACCCACTAGCATATAGAATATATGCATAAATCACATTTAAATGCACAAACCACAATTCAAGTGGGTAGTGAGCCCAGAGAGAAGATAGAAAAATGTGTCTAAAACATCAACTTTGTGTTCCTATATATGTTCCACAGGCGGTTCATTAGTGCAAACCTATCGCGGTTAAAGATAGAGGAATGGGTTCGGAGAATGGGGACAAGACAGAAGAGCAGAGATGAGGGGCTAAAAGGTCAGTGGAGCAAAGCAGAGTAGGCAGTAACTCCCCACACAAATCAGTACTCAAGAAATGTCCCTGAGCAAAAAAAGGCTTTCATATATACAGTTTTACAGTGAATGAAAATGACTCAAAAGAGCCTTTTTGTTACGGGATATTGTGATGATTCAATGAAACATAGCCAAGCACGGTCTGCACTTCTATAGTGGAGCTGACAAAACAGTCTGGAGGTGTTTGGTTGGTTGTGTCTCCGTGTGTCGCGCGGCACATTACAGTAGCTGGAGCTGGTACTGTAATGATACCGCGATGTCGGCTACTCTTTGTATCAACCACTTTCCCTGTTATTTATTTCCCGAAACTTATGTCCACCTCTCATCCTGAGCTTGATAGCCTGTGACGGTCCTAAGTATAGCTCAAGGAGGTTTTGACGCTGCAATGGCAATTGAATTAAGGCAAACAAAGCCAGATAAATTGGCTTGCCGGCATTTAGTTAGAGTGTTAATCCGGAGCCATGCTGCCCAAATAAAAAGCAGGGCCAGGATGAGCTGTTGCCTTTAAGTTAATGAGTTATTAGCCAAATCCTCTTAGCCAAACTATTTTGTGATGGTTCAGTGAGTGATTACCTCGCTGGCACTAATATGAATAAAGAACAAACAATAACACAATTTCTAAGAGAATTGCCCGCAATCGGGAACTTTTCTGGCTTTAATATTTCTTTTGAGAACAAGGTTGAATTTTCGGCCTTTAAAACGATTTTGTGCTTGTGATTGTTACCCAAGATTGAAAACTAAATGTGTATCGGACCACGGCTTCCTACTGAGCTTGATGATAGATATTAGTTTATAACAACGAGTTGTCTTGTCCGCTGATTGTGGAACAAATTTCCATCTTTTAGACGTGTGAGTTATGAGTTCAAATATGAACTAAATTATCTGTGAAACTATTTCAGACAAACCAGTGGGGTATTGTATCGGTAGTCAGCAGAAGCTTTACAATTGAATCAGTGGGAGTGTGAAAGTGGGGTACAAGCCAATTCTTCCTGTGAGATTCTTAGAATAGACATTGGGCCGACTCTTTGTCTTTGCCAAGCAACTGTCTTTTACACACAAAAGGAGGCAAATATCCTGCGTGGCATCATCTTATGAACAGAAGTGATCTTCTTCCGCACGCACAAACTTATTTTGTAAACAGCATAACTTTGAGCCGATTTATATCCTGTTAAGATGTTGAATTGAATTAATTCAATGATTTGTATACAAAAGTTAAATATCAAGGTGCTCAGTCAACAGGACTCACTATAGACTGTTTCACTGATCATCTGAAAGGCTTCTTCAGTTCTGACTGACTGGTGGGGATTTACTGGTATTTAACCTCTTGTGGGGTCGATAGCAACTTGACAATCATTGAAGTCACATGTGAGCTGTTGACCAATCGTCAGACTTGTGAGTGTTGCAGGCATCAATCAAGTCAAGTCAAGTGTGACTGGATGTTAAGCTGCCTGGGAAGGGATCACACAACTGTATTATAAGTGGCTGATAGGTGGAGAAGTGGTGTTGTAGACCACCTAGCTTGTTTAGCTATGGTCACTCTAGTTTGACATACATGGCTTAATCGACCTTCCACTATATAACCCCTCGTACACTAGGGAAGCCACTGCTTGCATTTATGGACCAGGGAGCCGCCCTCAGACCATCAGCAACTGTGTCATCTGACTGAGAATCTTCATAGACGTGAAATCTGAATCTGTTCACCTAATATGTGTAAATGCAGTGGAGTAACAGCAGCATATATCTGCTAATGCAGTTTCTGATTTAGCGTCTCTGCAGGTGGTGCAACAAACTGCATCCAGCTGGTTTATATGAAGTGTTTTTTTTTTATGTGCTCTACTCTACTTGCTCTACTCTCCAACTCACTTGAATTGAATGCTGTCAAGTGCGTGAACCAAACCAGGTCATAAAATCAAAGCAGTGAGGTGAGCTAGGCCCGAGCTGACCGCCCACGTCATGTGCGTTAACGACACTTTGTAGCAAGCAGGAGCTGCTGTAGCAGCAGGCCGCGTTAATTGTCTATCTCCAGAGCTCTTCACCTGGTAGTGGCGCTATAAATAGAACAAATGAGATCCGTTACATTCCAACGGGTAGCGGTGCCAGGACGAGGACTAGTCACCCTACAGAGGAGACCCATTTCAGCCACAGTGATCTCATTCTTTCAGTCTCTCCCAGAAGCTTGTGATCATAGGTGGATGTTAAATAGACCGGTAAATTGAGGATTTCCCCCTCTGGTCCGTGCTAAGGAAGTTAGCATTTCCTTCTTTATTACAAAAGGGGAACTTTTCTTCCCTATTGGCTTGGAGTGTGATATATGAAGCACTAGGTTGTTTACTTCGGAAACAAATTAGACCTGGACATTACACCTAGACAATTTATCATACTGAATCATATTTATTAGCGAGGCCTTAAACAATGCACTTGTGTAAATACATGTTGGGGCTTTGCAACACTAGCGTCTGCGATGGCCTTACCCGTCCTTGTCCATTTGATTAACCAATACATAATCTACTGTAAGCAAAGATGTTGTTGTATGAATTAGTCTCTTACTTAACCTAAGTCAATTTGTTTCACTTCACCATACTAACAGATTCTCTTTGTAGCATGCTATGTTCACATTATCAGTGCAGCAAGCGCCTTAGATTTGCAGCTCTAAGGATTTAGCCTTTCTACCCTCAGCAGTACAAGCAGGCTTCATATAGAGCAGTCGTGTGCTGATAACGTCAACTGTAGATTTACACACTATCATCCTCAGTAGAGGAAGCAGCCTATTCTCTAAAGGGAACCGACTTATGTTCCTCTGCTTTATATGCTAATGAATTCGATAGGCAGAGAAAAAAAAACAGGGCTGATTTACAATTTGACCCTTACCATCCCAAACGGTATTACAAACAGCTCTGAGATCGGGGGAAGACAGAGAGGGCAATCGTATTCATCTGTAGCCAGCCTCACTCTGCATTCGCCAGGTCTGACAGATAAGCCGCAAGGGTTGTGTGCTCGCTGAATGAAATGTATATAAATAACACAGAGAGAGACAGACAGATAGTGTGGAGGAGGAGGAAGAGGGTGGGAACGCAATAGCATTAATTTCCCTCCTTCATCCGTTCACGTAGTGGGGCCATCGCTCTTGGGTGTGTGATCTTAAACAGATTTCTTGGCGCTCAACCCCATAAGCGTATTTTCCCCATCATGTATCATAGCTGTCGTGTATATGAATAACCCCACAAATCCGACGTCATATCCTGCCTGAGCTGAAGCGATATTCAGGACAGACTCAGGAGTGAGTGGGGGTGCCAGGCAGCAGGGACCCCGGTGCACAGTGCGGGGATCGTGGCAGGAGACGACACCATACATCAGTGGGGACATAGGCTGTCAGAGCATGAATGGGTTTTGTCATGAATGAATAACTACCAGAAATGTGCGTCGGGGGGAAGAAGAGCGCTTCACTTGCCTAAGCCGTTTCATCTCCTGTGATCCACACTTCAGGGTGTGAGTGAAAAAAAAAAAAGCGGCGGGTCTATTGAAATAAACCTTCCTCAGTGGGAGAAAAGGAGGAAGGGGAGCCTCATGTTCACGCTGAAGGATGGAGAAAACAAGGAAACAGATACAGTCTGTAACAGAAGGTGCAGTCAAGCCAGTCCGACAGTGTAAATGGAGTGTTTACTGTCTGCGGGAGCATTGTGTTTATACTCATGCGAACTGTCCCCTCGGGCTTGTGTCTTCTGAACACTTGTGTTGCATAGCATAGAGCTAATTTCCCTCTGAAAGGGAACTCTGTCACAAAGAATATGCAATGAGTAAAAATACTTACTGGAACTATCAAGCTATCACTTTCACCTTTTAAATCAGAATAAACGAGGATAGACAATAAGATGCAGCCCTTCCTACAATCCATACTGTGAGGAGGTGGGTGAGACTGAGAAGGTGGGGGAGCTGGGCTGAAGTGGGAGGAGGAGGAGGGGATACCAAGCCTTGCCCACCACACTGCTACTTTATGGGCACGCTCCCAGAATGCCTCCTGCCGATTTGCCGTCTGCCCTGGCACTGTATCTCATGGCAGCTGGCATCTCTTCTCCCAGTCCCTCCCTTCCAAGGACTGCAACAATAGATCGTACGTCTGAGCTGCTGCCAGTGTCAAAGATTAGCTCCACCTCTGATGTCCATGCTTCTGCTCTCCTGTTACCTTTTGACCCGTTTGTCATTCGAGGAGATGGTGCACTGATGCATGAACAAATGCACGCACATACCAACCCACCTATATACGTGCTTTTACTGTATCTGCACTCACAAACGTGTATTTACACGTGCATATGAAATTAATATTATTGTGCTGATATCCAACCAATGCCCACATTGTCGTTCTTGTGTTAAACCACCTTGGTTTGTTTCATTGTGTGCCATTGATTGCTGTAGCATGTTGATACCTGCAGAAGAGAGCACTCGGTCGACCTCTCTCAGTGCCGCCTCGCAAGCAAGCACATTGCTATGTATTGTCTGGAGTACCCTTGACTATGAAAGTTAGGACTGATTTATGTATACACAGGGACAGTGAACAATGAAAAACACTTTATTAGATGGCATGTTCTTCAACGTTCAAGAGATAGGTTAAGGGAGTCATTGCAAATTTCCAGTTTGTGTGTGCGTGTGTGTGTGTGTTGCCGATCCTCAAAGGCCCAGTGGTTCCCCCTGACTGGCTGTGTAATCGATCATAAAAAATGCTGAATAGCTCAGTCTGGACAAGAGTCAGGGAAGCAGAAGTGTACAAGGGACATTGACCGAGTTAATGGCGGTTCGTGTGATGGCCTGTGTGTAGCTGTCTTAATGTTCACTCTTATGAACTCATTTGCACTTAGATCTGAATGAATTGTAATTTATATTTGACAAAAAGTGTGTCAGCAGCTCGTCGATCACTGCTGAAATAAAAACATCCGTGGTCAAAGGCAGATACCTGATTTCACGCTAATATAAGAAGCTGAGAGGAAGACACTTTTCGGGGGCACAAAAATGACGGAGATCTGAGTTGGGACGTCAACAACTCACTATCTTGTTAGCTAGCAGGCAAGTGGTTAATAGATGACACGTCAGAAAAACTCAACCTGGTTTGTAGCAGCTTCACAAGAAGGCTGTGATGCTGCATGAAGGTACACTAAGTACACAGCTTCAAAAGCACATGTTGTTCTACCTGCAGTGTTTGGCCCGTAAGTGAAGTCACATGCGGAATTATGCTCAACACCTCTCTTTGTTTTCTTTTCACCTGTGTACTCAATACGGAGGGTCATTCGTCTCTTTTCATCCCTACTTTGTGGTGTATCTTGTGTTTCGGTGCGTCTAATGTACTTTTCCTCATAAGTCATTACATTCTGCACCATATCAGGCCGAAACAGTGAAGTCGTGTCAAGTATGATCGATGGGTTATTGGTGAAACTTCACAGTGTAATGTAAACCTATGAGAAGGAACTTGCTGAAGCAATAAACAATAAAAAAAACAAAACATTTGGCTCAGGAATTCCCTCAACCTTAACTGACCAACATGAAAAGAAACAAGGGTTCAGAAAGTCTGTGAACGCACTGACACGCACGCACACACACACACACACACACACACACACACACACACACACACACACACACACACACACACACACACACACACACACACACACACACACACACACACACACACACACACACACACACACACACACACACACACACAA
>CAAKHC010001283.1:36024-55326 GCA_901007825.1 Macroramphosus scolopax
GGGGGGGGGGGGGGGGGGGGGGGGGGGGGGGGGGCATGATGGTTGACAAGAGACCCTGCAAGCAGTTTAAAAGTTCACTCTTCAAATTACATTTACAGAATATATATGTATGCTGTATATATATTTATATACATACAGAAAAGATGTTTTCCCAAACAAAATAAAATACAGTAGACCACTTAAATGCCATGATAAAAATCTTCAGCAGGAAAAAGAGGCATCATTGTCCTATTTACAGATGAACCTAGCCATTCTTTACCTACCTATAAAAATACTATCCACTTTATTTATTTTTAACAATGGTAAAACTGCTGACCAACGCGTTATTTGAATTTTCATGTCATTTTTGTTAAAACACAACTCTTCATTTTTTTATTTTTTTTTTTACAATTTTACCATCAATTCATTATAGTGTAAACTGTGCTTACTCAACCGCTGCCGTCTATCCCTGTTGGCACTGTAGAATATACATATACAAAACACTGTAAAATCCAAGTATGATAGCCGTACACACTTTGATTATATTACAGTTGTAAAGGATGTAATGGTAAAAAAAAAAAAAGAAAAGGTTTCCGCTGCTTGACCTTCAGATATGGATGATGTTCCATGATGCTCTGATAAAAACTATTTCCAGTTGAGCAATTTGTAGTGAAGATGTAACAAGTGCTTTCCAAGTACAGTAAATCCATGAAGGTGGATTGAATTTACATTTTTTGTGAAAACATATCCTCATGATATGAATAAAACAAACATAGAAATAAGATATAAAACTATAAATACAGTCGCTCTGTCCCACTTCAGGATCTGTAACCTCCCAACTCCCCATTTCTGGGCCGAGTGACTCAGAACAGGCTGACAAGGCTTGTTCCATTTCAAAGGTCCCGCGAAATGTAGTTGAGAGCTGAAACCTTTTACCTGAACTTGGAGGGCACAACTGTTATTAACCCACTATTATGGAGGACCGATCAGCTTTTTGTTTTACTTCCTTTTTCCTCTCTGCCAACTCATAAAGCTGGAATTTATCATGTTACCAGATCATGTTCGCCGTCATCAGGTTATTTATCACTGGCAGTCATATCACATTAACTAAAGCCATAAAAAAGCAATAAAAAAGCATTTTAATGTTATCGGCTATTTGAGTGTGACGGCTTTGGAACCTGCTAAAGATTCACAAGTTATTTTCTGCGAGTCGAGACTGCATGGAGGTGCAGTTTCACCCCATCTCCAGGCCCATGTTATTGATTATCCAGACACTGAGTTGGGACACAGCTAGTAATTGATAGACTTGATTAAAGAACATGATAGACGAAGATGAAGCTGATGAATGGATTGAAAGTATATACCCAAAGAGTCTATGTTGGCTCGATGGGACCCTGTAGAGCAAAAACAAGAGTAGACACAAAACTTTACATACCATTTACAATACATATGATAACATTAAAATATAGTAATCCCCTCAAAACAAAAGATGCACAAAATAAATATGAGTATCGGGCTGCTTTACTGGGTGAGCAGTCGGCATTGGGTGTGCGTTATTGTGCTCCTTTATGTACCACGTGTACCTTCACACCGAACATAATATATTCTAGCATGAAACTATGACTCATGTTAACAGGTGACCACAATCAAATCCTTTTTCGGATTGTTTTGGTCTTTGTTTGCACTCCCTCCAAACATGGCTGCAGAACAGTCTTTGCTACCTACAATACAGTCACCTTTGAGGTGAGAGAAAGAATGGCAATCAGCTCCAGTCTCTGACGCCAGTTACAGTGCACTTGCACCTTCTCCCCTGCTCGCTTTTTGTAACATTGATGCATTGGTCTGGTGACATTTGTGGAATGCTAATACGCTACTTTTATCCCCGCTGCAGGATTACAACGTATTGCCTGTCGTTCGGGGTTCCTCAGCTGGTGCACTGGGTGAGACGTTGGGTAACATGATTTCCCCCCAGAACAAGAAGGGAAAGTGGATGAATTAGCATTCAAAAAGCTAAGAGCCCCTTGTGATCCTTGCTGGCTGAAAGCCCCCGCAGGTTTTCCCTTCCAGGAGATTGGCTTTATTTCCCCATCGAGATCCATTACAAGGCCTTTTGGTGACTCTCAACCGGATGCCGTTGCACTTATACACATGGGCATCAATAATAACCTTCTCGGGTGAAAAATGTGCTTTCATAACTGCCTCTCGTTGAACATTCTCATTTCACACATGTACATGAGGGACGTAAATAAGTGTTAGCTCAACTGAGATCTGAAATCAGGAGAACAATAGGCCGATTAATCAACGAATCAACAACCAGGGAAGTGTGACGGAACAGATCTAATACAGCTAAATCAGGTTAGTTCTGCCGTTACCAGTCGTTTTGATACCACAGTGATGCCCCACCCTCAGCAAATGTTTTGGGGGTTTTATGGCTCTAACGTGCCTTTCATTATACTCTCATTTCAAAATGTTTGACATTCCTTTGTGCCGTGGCAAGTTGCGCCCCAGCTGGAGCTCAACTGGATGAAATTTATCGCCCATAAAACCAGAGAGGGGGAGATAACACTATGCCAGGGCAACATCTGTGTTTTGGACAGTAAATCATCAGCACTGTTTGTCTGAATCGTCCCTCTGCCTGACATCTCCAATGTTGAGGCACAAGGTTAAGTGACAGCGAGACCCGTTTTCCTCACCTATAACTTCAGCTTGGTGGCATGAATACAAATTTGCTGTCATGGGAATTATAATTCAATATTTGTATGTATAAAATGTACATATTTTATACATAAAAACATATAATATACTAAAATATACAGTACTTTCTGTAAATGTAATTCAGATACTGTTCATATCTGTTGAGTGTAAAAAAAAAAAAACACCAAGATGGGTCAGACTGTCTTCTTTTATTGTGGCGGGAACCTTTTAAACTTTAAAAGGATGATAACAGGTCTTCTTGGTCTTTAAACGATTTTTTATAGAAAGCCCTCGTTACAAACTGGAGTTGTGGGGTTTGGAAAAAAAAGGGGACATTCAGGAGGCAGAAAGGCTTTTATGAATGAAACTATCGAGCAAAACTACTCTATAAAATATTAGATCTGGTGTGTTTGGAGCTTCACCGATGGGTCGTGATATGATGTCTCGTCCCTCCTTTGATTTCGACCGTTGTTTTTTGAGTCACAGACTCTATAAAAGATCTGGAATGCTAGATCGCTGGAAAACCCCCTTTTTTAATGTAACAAATGAAATATCTGAACAGGATATCTTAACCATCACATTATTGCAAAAATCCTGTGAATCAAATGTTTCCAACAGAACGTCCAACTGTGGAGCAAACTAAGAGATAACAAAGGGAACTGTGTTGAAAAGTGGAACGTTAACTTATCATCCAATCTGACCGGTCAGGATTATAATTATAAGTCTCAACGTGAATGATAGCAAGGTCTTGCTGTTGTAACTACATGGTTGAAGTACATTTTCGGTATATCACCTATTCTCATCTTACAACTTGTCTTCCCACAATCGGCCGGGTCGACGCAGCCTTTTTGTCCGTCGGATAATGACATATAATTGGCTTAATTACAGCTTTGCAGAGTTTGCCACTTTGCCATCTCCGTGGTTCTCCCTCATGACTTGTATTAATCCTGTCCTTCAATATTCAAATCCAGTGTAAGGCAAGGTGACAAAGTATAAGGACACGTAATGTTTAAACAGAAAGAAAAAAAAGTACTATAAGCTATGATACAAACTCTGAAATCTACTTTTCCATCATGTTCTGTTTGTGCTCCGTAATCATGCCCCTTCAAAGATGTTTCATTCCCACGCAGCAGTTCCATTGTGCTGCAGTAACCACTTGTTATGTCAGTCACCATGGGGCTTCCTATGATGAAGATGTTGATCTGGGATCGTTTGCCGTCTTTTCGGTCTGGATTGTTGTTGATGAAAATGGAACAAGCAGGGTGTCAAAAGTCATTTTTTATAAAATCCCACCATAGCAACGCCAATAGTCCGTTGGATGCTTTCCACCAAATACTAGGTGATATCAAAGCTTTCCATAAAGCTGCGGTGACATTTTCTTTGGTGTTGACCCTCTGTCTGCTCTGCTCCACTGACTGCCTTTATGGAAACACTGTGTCTTCCTGCTCAAGGTTAATTGAGCCTCTGCTTCAGAATATATTTCCACTGCCAGCAGGCTTATCCGACAATGCAAATGCATTTTGCGATGAATTAATGGGAAGGTTTTATTGATGTGTCGAGGCTAACATCATGCTCACATGTTTTAGGTATGATAGCAGCTGCATGGGATTAATATTAACTTACATTACTGATGCAGAAACATGTAAAAGAAGCGTGTGGGTCTGCAAGACACATCTGGGCTCTTCAGCATGACTGCAGTTTTGCTGGTAATGACACAAAACCATGTGCTTGCGTCATTTTCCTAGACTGGGTGCATACTGCAATAGGTGAGTCTAGTTGGGTGACAAATGGGCTAAAAGCACACGGTGAGAAGTAATTTATAGTAGTGTAAGGGAAGCATAACTTAAGGTGACGGCAATAATCCTTTCTTTGGGCAAACCACAGTTTTGCATCCTTCTGTTTTAATGACTAATTTCCACCTATGAATACGTTGAGTTTGTGTCTTTCTGGCACTGTGAATGGCAGGACAATTTGCTTCAGGACATAAATAAAACCCAAGAGCTGGTGGCCCAGAATGGAGCTAAAAAAGATGGTTCCAGTGTCCAGTGAGGCTGTCTGTTATTGTAGACCTGTCATTAAAAGACAGAACCTTAGTGTGAGAATAAAAGACTTGCAATTGGACATGACAGAGAGAAGTGTTCAGGGAGGGTGCAAGGAGAACCCGGTTTGAGAAACAATGCATGGAAATGAGAGGACTGTTAAAGGTCCATTCATCTCCCCCTCTATCCCTCTATTTATCCCTCCGATGTGCTACAGGTGGGTCACTACACCACAGTGTTCCTCTGTCTGTATGGAGGGGGCGGCAACACATTACCAGCTTTCATAGCAGCCTCGGACAAGTATTCCTGGTTTTCTGCCACGGCAGGGCGAATGCGTCCATTCTGGCGGTAGAAGAAGCGTGTGCTGCAGTCCTGCAGGTACTCTGGGTTGTGCAGGGAGGTTTTCGGGGGGAGACTGTGCTGCCAGTATTCAGGATTGTCAAAAGTGGCCTTCTTGCCTTTTTTATCAAACATGATGCTGCTGCTGGTAATGCCTGAGTGCAGAGTGTGTCCTGAATGCCCTGGGTGCAGGGTGTGTGATGGATATGATGGGTGAGGGAGGTGGCCGGGGGGTAACACATATCCAGAGGTGGAGACGGTGTGGCTCGATGTTGACGGGTTGACTGTCTGCGATACTGATTGGGCAGTAGAGGTCCCGGGATTAGAGAAGGAGACTGCGTCAGCCAATCCGTTCTTGTCCCCGGGGTTAAGAAAGGTATTCAGGTAGAGTGGCTCGTTGACGTATTCATCGTTCCTGTGGGCGGACTGGCTCTTGGGGACAGCAGTAGCTCCGGCCATGTGCAGGGTGTGGTAGCCCGCTCCATCGATCACTGCATGGGCTTCACCATTCCGACGACGTGTGATGAAGGGGTTTTCCTCCACAGGGTTATGATAGTCTGCAACCAGAAAGAGGATTTTTAAGGCGTGTGCACACCTCACTACTTGAGCAGTTGTTTTGAATCTAGGAGCATTTCCCGGAAAGATATTGTCATCTGGGCACACGTGAACACAGACATTGGATTGCAATGTTATATTTTATGTTAAAATATACATAAATTACATTCATTTAATTAAATTCCATCCAGTAAAACTTCCATACATGTTATATATAAGAACAGTCGTGCTAATCAGTGTAACCTGAGTTGTTCTTGTCTCTCATGGCAGTCTTGTACGCCTCCTGGTCCTTTTCTGCTTTTGCTCCTCGTTCTGTCAGAGGACCAGTTGGGTCGGCGCTGTAACGCTGTCCGATGCTGTCCTCCCCCCCGCCTTGCCAAGCAAAAAGAAAGCGATGAAGAAATTATGGCATGGCTGTGTCATCATCACTTACAATTATGTATCAAGGGATACAGTATACAGTACCAGTGGAGTGCACTTTGCTGTGAGGACTCTGATTTATGAGTAAATGGAAACTAAAATAACAAAATATAGTAATACAGATAAATTCATGTTTGTACTTGTACTGGTGCACAATGGTAGGTTGTTAAATATAATGTCAATGACTAAATAGGAGTATTACTATACTTCTGTAAACGGTATTATATCACTATGCAGATATAATACAACCAAGGACAACATCAGCCATTTAAAGCTTTAAAAATCAATCCAATAATCACATTTGCATCTAAAAGCCACTGAAACTATCCACTTTCTATCAAATATGTCTAATCAACATCTATATCAGCTAATTGAACTGATGCATTGACTCTATCCTTCGACATTGTTACTCCTGTAATATCCATCACTGTCACACTGAATACTGCTCACGTGCTTGTTTGACTTCATGCACACACACACATGCTCAGTTAGGAGATTATTATTCCCTTCAGGTACTACAACTCCCAGTTACCAGTCTGCTCTACCTTGTCCTGCAGTGAGGGCTAAGCCGACCCCGAGGGTGCTCGTCCTCGGGGAGGCCTGCTTCCTCAGGGTACCATTACAGCGTGGGTCTTCCTGGTTGCCGCGGACAAATCCAGCACCAATCTGCCCCCCTGAGGCCAAGTCCTGGGGAACGAGGCAGCCTCCAGTCACGGGAGGAACAGACATCACTCGGGGGAGGGTGGCCAGCATGTCCTCCATGCTGAAATTTGGGTCCTGGTAGCCAAACTGGTTTTGAGCAGGAGGAGAGGAGAGAGGGGCAGGAAACTTTAGATACACCAACAATAATATCAACGTATCATGGGTCTGATCCAAGCAGGGTCAAGGTAACGTTGTTATTACTAGGTCTTTGTTTTCAGATTCAGAGGGTGTTTAGCTTCACATTTCCTCACAAAGTTTCTTGAGAAAAGTAAAGTTTAATCTTCTGGTTGTACTTTTTTCTTTTGAAACGCTCTAAACTTCTGCAGAAAGCAGTTCTCCGCAAATGCGTGGGGTCAAAATGAGCTTTGCACGTCCTTTATTCACATTATCTTCAAAATCTAGGGTGAACTGTTGAAAGTGAAGAACGATCGATGGTGTTGCGAAATGAGTTTCGGTGACCATTAAACTTGTAATTTCTGTGCACAATATTTTCATGACGGGCCAGAAACACGATGCTGAACCCTCCATGTTAGATGTTTGTCAGGCGACAGACATGTCGGTTCATAGTGTGGCAATAACCATGTGTATATTTGGGAAAGCTCCATCACCAGTGCTCTACAACAATGTGGTTATAGCTTTATGCAAATGTTTGCGGCTGCAGTGAGTTCATTACAACCACCTACAGTATTTATGTAAATAAACCTAAGGTGAACGTAATCAACTTAAACAGTATCTACATCAAAAGCCCCAAAGACAGTGGAAGATAACTTTACTTTAATATGCAAATAAATAACCTTTCACCCTCTGAAATGCACCACACAGAGCTGGAATAAGAGTCAAGCCTCTCATTGGCATTCAGCAGGCTTTTTTATCCTGACACAAACACAGGGGGATATTGGAATACAAAATGGCTGAGTAGCCTGGCTGTGTGAGTGGTTCGGGGATAGATTTAAGTCCAAAGATAGACAGGGAGCAGTTGAAGAACTAAAGGAGAATTTTGAGAAAAAAAAAAGGCAATTACCATAGTTTCACGACGGAGAAAAAACCCAGGAAAACAGAGGAGAGCAGATGACTGCTGCTGAAAAGCTGCGTGAGTTCTGCCTTAAGATCGCAATCTTTTCTGCTTGAACAAGAGAATGCTGCAGAAAGCTCGTTTCAAGCTCATTCTCACGTCACTTTATAGGCCATTTAAATGATCTGAATGAATACTTTCACTTTAAATTGTCTTCCTGTTCCATTGTGGTTCAATGCCAGTCATCCCGCTGCTACAGCCAAAGGAAATGGTAATGAAGAGTCAGTGGAAAGTACTCTGCAAAGAAAAGGAAGTAGACGGATCCCTCGTTGAGAACGTCCATTCCACTCCAAAAATGTATTTCGCTCATTGTGGGCTTGAATTTTCAACCTTCATTCTGCAGCACTGATTCCGGGTCCTTGCTGTGAATGTCAGCTTTAATTGAATGATTTTGAATATGCTTTTGTGATGTCAGAACCAATTTGGGAGGTTATTGTGCTCCAAAAGGAAACTTGCATAAATGTGATGTGTAAACATGAAGCATATCGCTTGTACTGAGAATGAACTTTTACAGTGAACTACCTGGAGGAGACGTTTTTTAAGGATGAACCATAACAGAAAGAAACAGTAAAATACGTTGAAGCTACACAGTATAGCCGAGTATCCCTGTTGAGGGGCTACATCAGGTTTACTATCAGAATGCCTCTTTTTAAATGTATATTTCAATGAATATTCACCTCTGCCATCTGGTTGTATACTAGTTGGAACAGTAGTTAAGGGTGATAAAGTAAATTATTCTTTCACTGAAATAATTGGTTCCCTGCAGTCATCCATAACAGCTAATAGTTTCTTGACATTACAGTCTCTGTCTCCTGTAAACAACTATTTAAACGTGCCTAATGCTTCCACGTTTGTGAAGCCATCCGGGGCTTTGAAGTGGGTGGAGAATTCAAAAATAAAATACCTTGTTGGAGTCCATGTGTGTTTTTGATGTATAAGACAGTGGTGGAATATTGAAGGAGTGGGGCACCAGGTACTCCTCAGCATCCATCAGGTCCTCCAGCTCCTCCTCATCCAGGAGACTCTGGAAGAACTTGCTATCGTTGGGACTCGGCAGCTTCATACGGTCGTCACCCTGAGAAAAAAAACACGAGTGCCTCATTACATCTCTTGATGCACCGAAAGAAAATACGGTCCCACTCAAACATAGAGGGCCGACTCTGAATGACATCATTTGGAGCAATGTTGCCTGCCATCGCTCTCGCCTTGTGAATGAAGGCTGAGCGGCACAGGCCTGTTTGATGATGAAACATCATCAAACTTCTTACTCTCCATTTCTAAACCCTTTTGAGAAATTCTTCCCTGCTTCAAGATGTTGATGAGAACCCACAGAAACTTTGTAGTGATTCACTGAAAAAGTATATTAATCCGACAACAAGTTGTTTTGTTTGATGGAAATATTTTCCAGTTTTGTTTAAATGCTTCATGAGTGTAACGAGATACATACCTGGATGACCAGGTATCTCTGGGGATCACGGGCCATCCGAGAGAACTCTGCAGCCAGCTCCTTAAACCTGGGCCGACTGTCTGCATCAATCATCCAACCTGAAAATCAATACCAGGTATGTGAACTAAAGCAGTGGATGTTTGATCATTTTTGCCAACAGCCCCCCAACTTCAATTTGAACTAGTCATGTGCAATCTTTCCAACAGAATGTTATTCCAGGCACAAAGCAAAAAAGTCTCATCCACACCCACAAATATCAGTTTATTTCCTGAATCTGTATCTACTCTGTTACCGAGCCAGGAAATGTGGGAGGAGAGGTCCAGTTGACGGGGTACATGCCAGCGGTGAGGATGGAGTGCACGTCTGTACTCTTCACTCTTTGGTGTCAAGAGTTCTGCTGATTCCAACCGTGTAAAATATGTATGATAATACAAATCCTTCGGTGACTAAGTTACATGTTTTTTCGTTTGAAGTGCACGCACATCTTGCTGCAGTGTAAATGATTGTCCCCCAACATGAAATGATCTGTATGAGGGAGAGAAACCGGGGAGAAGCCTGCCACCACAGCGACTCTGCCTTCCTGCAATATGAGTCCGCCCAACACTCTCACTCGTTTGTTGCTGTGCCATGTGAGAACAACATTCAAGTTACCACTGACAACCAGAAATCCAGCAAAATTCAAATATCATTACTGCAGAAGTAGTAAAGAATAAATAACTGACTTAAATAAACCTGTCAGATGAATTTGTACTATGGCGTTGCCTTTTAAATATTCACCTTTTCCAATCTAAAGATAAATACTGCTTCATCATTAGAATGGCCATATGGGTTAAAGAGCTGTTCTGCCAATGTCTCTGCAAACAGTTTAGTACATTGCCAAAGCAAACATGTGATCTGGCATTGAGTATTGCTCAGTTATCCAGGGAAATAACAGATATAGATCAAAAGAGTGATATGTGTTTACATACAAGCACGCATAAGAATAGAAAACACCTCATACTGAAACTGACCCTCTGTTATCCTGGTGCTTAGATTCATGAAGGTAAGGAGGTGAAGAAGAACCGAATATGCGGAAGTGAATTCAATATGTGCATGAGATTCGACTGTGTAGTGATGCAAAGAAAGCCACATAACAGCACGGTGACAGTGACCTCCTCCTGCTGCTGCGTGTGTCTGTGTGTGTGTCTGTGCTTGGCAGGTTCATGGTGGCAGTAAGAACCGAGGCGACCGTGAGGACCAGAGCCTGCCGCTCAGACAATAGAGAACGAGGCTTATCGGCATTGGACTGAGGTTACACTGAATGTCAATGTTACACTGAATGTCAATGTTACACTGAATGTCCAAGGAAGGCGACGTGTTGCTGGTCATGAGCTGTTCCAAATTAAATCAATTTCTAATCCTAATTTTTGATGACCTTTTTGGCTCTGATACAGCCACAAACGTTAGCTTCAGGGCCCTGCATGTTGCACTATCATCTGCTTAAAGTAGACTTGATGCTACGAATTCAGATACATCCTGCACTCCTTGAACCTGTCGTGAAAAATCCACCATGCACCCGTGGGTGGCGTAGGCTGCTCTCCATTGAAAATGAAAGGGATCTATCAGGCAGACATGCCCCAACAGATGGGGTTGTTGCTGCATTCTATGATGGGACGGGGTGGGGTGTACAGTGGTTTTGGAGAGTTGATGACGCTTGCTAAACAATGTCGCCAAAACCAGACTGGATCCAATCGGAAAAATGTGATTGCAATAGCTGGGATTCAACCTGTAGAGGGCAGCACCAAAGCATATTTACAACAGTAGATACGTAGAGCTAAAACAATTAGCACTAAAATGTCAATATTTAGACGTTAATCAATGAACACCATTTCTAATTATTGATGCATACATTGTCTTTCAGCTAAAAAATAGTTAGGGGGTTTAATTACTCTTCTAGATCTCGGAAAATGCAGTTTTAAAATGTTTTTCATGACCCTCTGACCTCTACTTGTGCTGTATTTGATCACATTATATATCACATTTTCATCCAAGAGCTCTACATACATTTGACCATGACCATGTAGACATCGATGGTGCAGATGGGCGGCTGAGGAAGACGCTCCCCTTTCTCTAGCAGGTCTGGGATATCTCTGGTGGAAATTCCATCATATGGCTTCCCTCCAAAGGTCATCAGCTCCCAAATGGTTACGCCTATAAAGAAGAGGAAGAGATTATTGGTGTTAATGTAAGAGAACAAAAGATCTTCATAGGGGAAAGAACAGGCAGTTAAAGTATGAGAAATGTTGAGATTAAAGGAGCGTAAAGAACGTAACGATGGTTAAAGAGTAGAGAAAGGAAGGTTATTCAGCAAGAGAAGAAATGAAATGGAAAGAATAGAGAGGAGAATGTGGGAGAGTTGAAAGAAGAAAATGAACCAGAACAAATGAAAAAGAATAGAAGAGAAGACAGAATGAAAAAAAAGAACAAAAAGGAGAATTGACATTATATGATAGAGAAAGTATGTGAGTGACCCAAAAGGATAATAGAGGATAGGATTAAGAGACGGGAGAGGAAAGAAGGATGAGAAGAACTGGGAGTGAAACCGACAAGACGAAAGATCATCAGTTAGAAGAAGACAGAAGACGAGTCTTGAAAGTCATCAGCCAAACTGAGCTTCAGCCAGACTCCATCAGGTTTGTGTCAAAGGACCAGAGAGTGGTCGGTGTTGGTCTGTTGTACGCTGTAAGATGTGATGGTCACACAGGACCTCTGGGATAAGTAAGTAGAATCAGTAATAAAGGTGCAGACGAGTCTCCAGATCTGAATCTAAAGGAGAAGATCAACCAGTTTGGATCACATCAGGAAGTAACGTGTTCAGGTAGTGAAAGAAGCAGTGGGAATCATCACTCTTCACAGTTGTCAGCACAGCCAGCTGCCAGAACTGCCTTCGCTCCATAAGGTTCCTTCCTATTCACTGTACACACAATGTAGGAAATATTCTCGTGCCTACATCTAAACTATTGTGACCTCTGTGTTTCCTGTGGTCCCTGGTCACCCTCCACCTCGGGAGGATTATCCACACTGTCACATCGGAGTCTCCGTGGTCACTTATCTCATCTCTCAATTTTCTGACCCCACAGTGGTTGAATGAACTCCACACTGAGCAGCAGAGTCACTACTCTTCAACCAAAGGCTGAACATGATCTTTCCGGAACACCGGTGAACCTACAAATGCCACTACTGGCGATGTAAGGTAGGCTAGTTACAGAGCACATATAAAAACAACTGTCATTTAGATAAACCTAATGATTAGGTTGTAGGATAATTAAGGGAAAAGAAGGGGGGATAAGACTTAAATCATAACATTGTGTTAGATAGGAAAAGGGCTGAGGGGTTACCTGCTTCACAATCTGGGAGGGGTAATAGAAAATGCTCAGTTGCATACAGGCCATTTGGTGCTTGAAGAACAAATACAATCACTTGTATAGGTAACCGGTGAGGGGCGGCTAAGACAGGGACGATTTAATGAGTATAATAGCCGATGCATCACAGCCGACAAAACAAGGCTGTTTCCATTTTGAAGGCTACTTAAAAATGGGGAATAGAAATGTGTCAGTCTCTCCAGGAATTTCGAGGATAAAACAGATTGATCCTTCATGGCCCAACTGATCCCAGAATGCATTTCTCACCAATCGGCAGCAGCAGAGGAGGAGATTTCCAGCCATGCTTGGCTGATTTTTCTTGCTTTCCAGTGTGGAAAGTGACAATTTACATTTCAAATGTGTAGCGAGTTTATCCAAATAACGCCTGTGTGGAAATCTCTGGATTTGTTGAGACCAGCCGGTGATCTCGGGAGTTGGGCTCTAGTGGGCATCGTCATCCCAGTCAGGGGGGGGTTGAATGATAAGAACAGCGCTTTCATATGTGATATAATTCCCTTTGAAAGATCTCTTGTTTTTTCTGGACAGAAAAACAACACTTCCTCAGTCAAGTACAAATATCACCACATATCCATTCATATAAATACATGAAGACGATGATATCATGAACATTTATTAAGCTACATAACAGTTTTTATAACTGTTTATTATAGCAACATCACTGTATGTAGGTTAGATAAATTAACATTAAATAGAGCATGTAAGAAGTGAGACGGGTCTGCAGGTCCTTAAAGAGCCCTAAAGCCATTTGTATAAATCTAAAGATGATGTTTTGCTTCCACTTTTGACCCGGTGTGTTAAATCCTCTCCTGACGACACTCTTAAAGGCCCATGAACACCTGCTACAAACCTTCTGCAGTTTGCAGGACCAATAAAGAGGATTTTATTGACATAAGGACTTTAAAGCAGCCTCAGAACTGAACTCTTGTCTGTTGGCACCAATTTTGGTCAACGTCTAACACTGTTTCTATGGTAACTAAATACACTCATTCTAAGATAATGTTCTACTACCTAATGGGTGTAATGTAATGCAGTTTTAAGACAAATCTCTGTTTAAGTATAAAGTATTTGCACAGGTAGGTATAAATCAGCAGATTCCACTCACTGTATTTTCCCTAAAAGGAAATGTTTGCAGCTTACCGTAACTCCAGACGTCACTCTGATGAGTAAACTTCCTGTAATGAATGCACTCCAGGGCCATCCATTTAATTGGCATCTGTCAGGTAGAAGAACAGTGCGTCATCGTCAACATACAGCCTCCACCACTACAAAGAACCAAAAATAATCTCGTATTTCTGGAATAAAAGGGATTTGGCAGCTGACAACATACATTCTCAGTTCAAACTAAATCTGGATAATTAGCGTTGGTGACATGTTGGCATGACATTAACAGTTTCCAACAATGTCTCTGCCAACAATGCAAGGCAGAGAAGAGAAAACAGACGACAAATGAATTACATCTTCTTTGATAGGCGATGACAGAGAAGAGATGCACAAACTCCTTTACACACCCTCTGGCGGTATCGATTGAAGGGCGGGGCGAGACGAAGGCTGCTCTGTAATGCAGCTTAACACTGTGATTAGATTTGAAGGCCAATTTTATTGATTACAGGGACGTTGTTCATCGGAAGGGGGAAGCCGGGACAAGTCTTTCTTTCATTCAGCGAGAGACGGGATAATACCAGAATATTCAGCATTGACATAGACCTTGATGGACATACTGGAAAAAGAGAGAGAGAGAGAGAGAAAGGGGACGGTTTAGTCCTGCCGTGAGAAGAAAGGGTTTGAAAGTGGAGAAGAGGGAAGGGATGCACTGAGATTAGAAGAGACTAGAAGCCCACGTAAAGAGAGCCCAAAGGACGGATTTGTTTACTACATTTATTGGGATTATTGAGATCTCCTTTCACCAAAAGTAAATAAAATGGTCTAGTAGAGCAGAAAAGTCTCTCACTGCCTCCACTTAAACTGTCCTTTGTGATAAACGGAGGATATAAAACCCTAATTAAGTGTCTTGTCTATCGTTTTCTTTTACAACGTGTCAAAACAGTTTTATATTCAGATTATATTTTACTGAGTGTTATTAAGTTGCGTATGTAATATTTGCAGGATTAATTGATCATATACAGGTGTTTGTATCACTGCAGTATATTATTACTACCATTAATAATGCTGTTTTAATTAGTAATAATAATATATTCAAATATTCAGACTACTTACAGATACCTAATTTTGTCATTATTAAAAGACATTTCAAATCTTCTCCGGCCTCCAGAGTCAATCAGAGAACGATGCTGTGCAGGCGTGAATATGTCAGATGCAGACACGCGAGGTATCTGTTGACTCGTGTGATGATGTACCTTTCCTCCATCGGCATTATATTCTTTCTCATTGACATCCAGGAGGCGAGCCAGGCCGAAGTCAGTGATCTTGACATGGTTGGGAGATTTCACCAGGACATTGCGGGCTGCCAGATCCCTGTGGACCAGCCGCCGCTCCTCCAGATACATCATCCCCTGCAACACACACACACACACGTTTGGATATAATACCCAGGCACGAACGTGTAGTTATGGTATAAACACATAAATATACACATGCAAGACTGACTTCTGTTCAACATCATCTGTCTTCATCTCTCTCATTACGATCATGCACTACCACCATCAAGACCCCATTAGAATTTTTATAATTATTCACGTCATCATCATTACCACCACATTGTTATTTTCCTAATTGTCATCAATCAGCAACTAGACTGTGGAGGAGACGTTTTATTGTTAAATGCTCGGTAATGCAATAACAGCAGCATCCATAAACATCAACACACAGGAAGATTTTCAATTAAAAGCGGGACCCGTAGGAGCCGAGGAATGAGAACATTTCATTCTGTGTGTTTTAGAACAATTAAGAAACCACCTCTCCTCTTATTCTCCCTGTCTCCTACTTTAACTAGTAATGACTGCTTACCAAAAATATGCATTTACAGGAGATCTTAGACAGCTTGATCTCCCTCAAAACCCGCTTTGATCATCCAACATGGAATGTAATTCAGATATTGAACACATATTTGAATAAGACACATATTTCTTTGTATGTATAAGTGGTCTGATAGTTGACAGTTGAATAAAAGTATACCATGTTAGCAGTGCCAAATCCCAGACTGTCTGTATCCGTCTGTAAAAAGTCTGTACTCTGTAAATTGCATCCCATGGCCAATGTACAAAAGTGCAGTTTATTTTGGCAATGTCAACTAAATCCACATCTCCACTAAGTACGTCAAAATCAGACTGGACTTTTTCCTTAATTCTGCTGCCAGTGTACAGACAAAAAAACAAACCAAGAGATGCCGTTGAAAGCAAACCTCCACCTAAACTGGGACCCGCACTGGGCAGACACGAGGTTCGCATTACCACAATCGCTGATTTGGAACTTGAGTCTGATATAAAGTGCCAAAAATGTCCTAAAGCCAGAAAAGCGCTGCTGTTTATAGCTGTGTAAAAGGGTTGTCGTTGCTGCATCTTGTGCGAGAGTGTCCACCGCCTGTGGTGCGTCACAGAAAGAGTGGACCCGAAGAGAAAAAAAAAAAGACCAACTCAATGAGCAATAACAGAATCACTTTGTTTGAAGTGGCGACAGGAGAAAACAGAAGCCCTGGTTGAAAACATAACAAATTGGATTTATTTGGAATGGGGTGAAATGAAAGGAGGAGTGGAAGGAGGAAGACAGAGTCGGAGTGGGTGTAGAGAGGGTTGAGTGGCTGCAGCCTAAGAGGTGAGATTACATTGCTAAGGCTATAATCACACGGCCTTATTTGGTTCCCTCGTCGGAGAGAGAATGTGGTCTCAGTACACGCCTGCACGTTTACACCCAGACTAGCACATGAAACCAACGTGGAGTTACACCTGCACGTACGTATAAGAGTGTAAATAGAAACAAGTTGCTGGAAGAACGGAGGGAAGTCAATTCTTTTAGAGCTCGCCGAGCAAAAATGCAGCTACAACTATACAGAACATGCTGTTGTAGAACAATAATAAACCTTTTCTTTCATTTATCAACACGCAGGGATGCATGTTTGTCAGTGAGGAAATGATTGGATGGATAGAGCGAAGGAAGAAAGGTTATTAGTATATTTCTTGCGACTCACTGATTTTCATAATTGTTAAAGCTTCATTATTTGCATATACATGAGTTTTATACTGCGTTCAAGATTCGTGCCTGATTGGAAGAACGGACAGAGATCCTGTCGCAGGTTGTCACAGACCAGCAACTCTTCAATTAGGGATTGTTTGAAGAGATTGATTTTTTTGACAAACTGGTAAAAAAGTTCTCACTCAGAGCATAAACTGTTTTAGCCATTAACATTTTTAAACTGCCATTTGCTCTTGTTTATAATAACACCGACTCTGAGCCAGACTTCCACTGGCAATCTAGCAATTCTAGCAAATACCACATGGGCTGCCACCACCAGCAATGTGCGGAAATATGATTACTTGCCCGGTCTATGTTGGACCAGCCTGTGTTTTGGGGTTACACAGTCCCAAAGGTAAGACAGGTACCTCCCACCAGCCCTTAAAGTTGATTGGTCCTCGTACCGTCAGAGGTCAAACGTGATTAAATAAATTACATCAAGACAGAAACAGTGGAGTTTACAAGAAATGGATGAGAAAAAGCTGAGCAGGCAAAAGTTTTGCAGTGGAAAAGGCTGATGGTGCAAAATGTTTGTTTTTTTTATTTATTATTCACAAATAACATTAACGATATTACTGATGATGGCAGTGCAAGTTAGCGGCAGCGCTGACATGTCATTAGTTTTGCTAAGAAACCAATAGCGGACACTGAAAAGTTGAGGCGTCATCAAAATTATCAAAAATTCATCCCGAAAGGGGCATGATATTAAAATCCATGTCTAACCTCCGATCCGGAGTTGTGATTATCCTCATTTTGCAAAGTGATCCTCGGGGTGGAGGCGGAGAAGAAGTCAGCAGATAATCAAAGTCTGTGGATGAATCCTCTGGGGACAATGCACGGCTCTACTCGAGGCCATGGCGTTCCTTCCAATAGATAACTGATGAGATAACTGTCTGGATCACATGTGGGAACATCTTCCAGACAGACTGATTGCCTTCCGACTGCTTTGGCCAAAAATAGCGGATGCTAACAGTAAAACGTGAGTTGGTTATACTGCAAAGTTTTATATGTTAGGAAGAGTGACGCTGATGTAGAACAGAGCCGATGCTGATCAGCATCAAAACATATTGAGTGATGACGGCTTTTGCTCCTGCCTCCATGAAACTTTCTGGATGTCCCCAGTGGTTTATCCATCTTCTTCATGCATCAGTTCATCAGTCTCAAGATGAGAGTGATATACAGAAAGTATACAACTCCAATAGATAAAGATTGGCACTTTAGTAATCCCGTGCTTGCCAAGGCTCACAAATCATCAAGTATATTTGAGTGTATTCCAGGTAAATGACAGTTTTCTGACAGACTTTTTTGTGTGCATACATCTCCCCTTGTAATCTCCTCAATTTTCAAGACAATTAAGCAGTGGAGGGAGGATAGATGGCTCGGCAACCCGTGGATTTTAATTTACCAGCACAATGAAATTGAGGGGTGGGGGGGATTGTGCAGGACGGGAAGTGGCTGCAGGAACACATTAAGAACAGTTTTTTTTTTAGTTGTCTGTTCTCATTTACTGCCCTCCCATGTGGACATGATGAGAACAAATCACTGCAAGAGGTTTGTAATTGCAGCAAACCTGGATGCGTGACCCAGTGAGACGCAATATGTGGGCGTCTTATTTCAGGGAAGCCTGCCACCAGAGAAAATACGGCATCAGACAGGGTAGGGATGGCAACTCCAGACGAGCATCGCTTTACAGTCAAGGTGGATCAGATCAGACCTCGACAATAAACCCTGCATGGGGACTTTACATGGGAAAGCAAAGAAAAAAGAAAGACCTGTCACCTGACTTGTAGGTTACAAAATGTTTAGTATATAATAAGGTTCTGTACTCTGTGACAGACTGTAAACCTCTTTGTCAATGCTTTAACTGCTTAGAATCACTGATTTCTGCATAATAAACATGCTTGTTGACGGTAATGTTGGTTAAGCTGGGAACAAATTCTCATTCATGGAAGAGGAGGAGTGCTGCAGGTCTGAATGCACGGTGCTTAACCCCCCCCCTCTCAAGTCAATTGAACCGCTCTCCCAGATGATATTCTGAACCCCTGGCACGGTTATTAATGCTTATTTCAGAGTCAAGTGAAGAAAAACAGAGTAAATGATATTGTCCTCAGATGTGTTTTGTGAAGACAGATTTGGCAGCGGATGACAGAGGGCCGGAGATCAAATCAATAGGAGGAGAGTGGAGAGGTGGAGGCCATTCTTCACCACCTGGCACTTCCCATTGTAGTTAATTCTGGCAAGAAAATAAATACACAGAGGAAGCTGTCAACGCGCGCAGGCAGCGCGCGCGCACACACACACACACACACACACACACACACACACACAGAGACACAGACACACACAGAGAGACACAGAGACACACACACAGAGACACACACACACACAGACACACATTCTGAGCTGCAAACTACCTTAGAGTTTGATCGTCCTGCTCTCATCATCTTC
>CAAKHC010001283.1:64417-118241 GCA_901007825.1 Macroramphosus scolopax
CCCAAACACAACCCCCCCCCCCCCCCCCCCCCCCCCCCATTTCCCATGAAGCACATACACATACATGCACACCTCTATTCACGTAAAAATCCCATTACCTGCGTACACACTTTCTCTCTCAATGTTACACACGCTCAGACGTGGTGTTTGAGTCCGTTCCAGGGCGGCTGGTGAGGAAGCATCTACAGAGGCAGGCGACTAATTGAAACTGAAGTAGGTCCAAGTTGTCACAGCGTTTGCCGAAATCCCACATGGCTGAGAGGTGACAAGCTGTGCACCAGCACTGGCACCACCCTTGTGTACGAGGGCTGTGTGGAGACGTCATCGGTATTTGTGTTCAGATATTAGACTGGAGGTGGGCGTAGTTACTACCGGACGGGTTTTTTGGCAACAATTATTGTACAATACTATATTGGAAAAGGACAATTGTAACCGAATTAACAAATTATGATTCATTTAAAGAAACTAATAATTAAGCAAATGATTAGTTTTCCAGCCTAATATTGATGAATATAATATAGAAATATAAATCGACTTTTTAATGAGGAAATGAACACATACATCTAAATGTTCTACATTTAATGATGATGTATAGATTGCAGTGGTTGGAAAATAAATCTATTTGCAGAACAAGGTTTTTGTCTTCTTCTGTCTGATTAATGAATGAAAAGAGTCACTTGGAAAAAAGCTGCGTTACTACCAGAGGGCCAGTCGGTCCAATGCAGTCAGTTGGTTGGTTGGATGTCGGGCTGTTTGCCAGCGGATGACTGAGTGAAGGTGAATTATGTGGGTTTAAAAAATGGGTAACCTAACAAACATCTGACTCCTTTGGCCCGTTTCCAACGGCTGGCAAGCTTTCAGAATATCAGTTGTGGATGAACTACATCTCTCGTGCGGGTGAGTGCATGTATTGTTTTTAGGGTGTGTGTGTGTGTGTTTGTGTGTGACACAAAGCAATGATGCTGACACTGTTCACCAGGGTGTGTACAGGCATCAAATCAAATTATGAAATGCTCACTTAATGTTAATGTCTGTGCATGCCTGGTTGGATAACTACATGCCTTTATTTACGTGTGTGTGTGTGTGTGTGTGTGTGTGTGTGTCTTGCACTCACTCATTAGTGAAGAACTGTCTCCCTGAGCTGCTCGTCTCATCCATTGAGTGGGCTGCCTGCAGTCATCCGTTTCCCTCACTGCCCTACCTGACCACATCAATCTCTGCTCAGCCAGATGCTGTTAAAACTTTGTCGCTGCCGTATGTGTGTACGACAGAGAGGCCGGGAAAGAGAGGCGGAGTGAGAGAGGATGTATAACTCATGGCCTGTTTGTGTGAGTGTTTGACTGACAACATGGGTCACATTTGCTTCTGTCCTTTGCTGGGACCATTAACCTACCTGCTGTTTTTGCATTGAGCGACAGTTCGAGGTCACCGTGCTTCTCATACAAATACTTCTTCACACTCATTCTTCTTACAAGTGACAATTGTTCATTTTTGCACTGCTAAGCAAAGCAGCCCACATGCCCCTCCCAGCATCTCCTCCAGCACGTTCTAAGAAATCCCAACACGATCTCAGGGCAGATGGGATGTATGATCCCTTCAATGTGTTCTATATCTCCCTGAGCAGCAACGTGTCAGGTGGCATCTTTATCAAATGCCCGAACCACCTAAGGGAGCTTGTCTCTAAATTAAGTAGTCGCCGTTACACCCTTAGCTTCTGACATGAAGGTTGTCTCCAGGTTCTCCTGCTTCCCTATGCACACTAGAAACATGCAATTGAGGTTAATTGATTACTCTAAATACATGAGACAGAAACACAGAGTCCCAACAGAAGAAAAGGTGTCAAAAACCGAAAATCATGCAGTGCAAGAGGGACTGTAAGAGGAGAGTGTAACAAACGAAAATATGATTGATTTCTTCTCACATGAAGGTTTGAATAACCCCCAGTATCATGATGTGCACCCTATTCAAACTGAGTGTAAACACCTGCACAAAGTGTGTGTCAATAACACTTGCATAGGCAACAAAAACAAACAGGAAAAAAAAATCCATTAATTATTGCTAACTAGTCGTCCGCTTTGATGTGAATTACAACTGATAAAAACATGCATAAAGATCGTCTGTCAAATCAAACAGCTCTTTCAGGCTGATATTTACCCTGGAAAAAGGGAAGTATTCCAGCTGCTAATATTGAATCATACACTTATTTATGCAGTCATGAAAGACCACCACAAAAAAAAGCTTCAGAATTAATTAGTTTGGACATGAAAGAGAAGGAGACAGCAAGAGGGAGCGATAGAGAGAGGGGAAGGGAGATAGGCAGACACTTGTTGACATGGGCTGGTAGTATCAAAGGCTTTGTTGCCTGTGATCTGCTTCTCGCCTTGTGTGTTGACATGGAGTCTCGAAACAGGCATGCTATGTGACCATGCTGCCAGGAATCAAATGTATGAATATAATTATAGTACTATGGGAGTGAGTGGTTTTTGAGGACTTTTACAGGAAAAGAAAAAGAGAGGAAGAGGAGTCGGTGACTTCATCTGGTCAATAGTGAGCAAGTGAGCAAGAGATTGAAGGGTTCACATGGGGTCGTCTGTTGCCGGAGTAAAGGGGAGTTTCACTTAGTTTTCTGCTTATCATTTTAAAAATAACATCATCCTCGCCATAGGTGGTCATTACCAGGCTCCTCCGCAGCACGCCCGCATTGCACCAGAAGGAATGGCAGAAATCATAAATCAATAACAAAAATTAAGTTAATCAAATTCTTTCAGCAGCAGACCTTAGTTGCCCCGAGATAGCTGGTGCCTTGAAAGTTTAGCTCCCAGTCAAAAAGTTCCAGATTAATCTCAATATGTATTACTTTGACTGCCTGAAGTCCAACTCAGACAACAAAAATAAATCTAAATCTGTTGCTTAAATGTTCATGTAAGAATAAATAAATGGAGGAAAAAAATAGCTGCCTTACCGCAGGACTCTTGTCTTGTTCAGAACTGCACACGAAGAAGAAGAAGAAGAAGGAGCTGTAGCTCCCTTAAGTGGGTATACAGACCTGTGTAGCCTGTCTTTTTTAGCTACTGCACTTCTTCAAACATGCATGCTATACATAGAAGCCATTTGTTCATGCGTCATTGGTGATCCAAACACAAGTGGGCAGCTCGCAGTACACCGTGTCTGCAGCTTGGTGTGTTCAAGACCAACCGGTAACATATCACGCTAAGAAATTCTTCTCAAGTTCTTCTGCCCAAAGAGGAGAGTTGATTAGGTGGTGACCATATAGTGGTCAATACTGCTAAAAACATGTGGCCACATGTCACCCAGACAACCTCTGATCTCAATGCCTCTATGGTGCATTCACACCTGTAGTGAGAGCTTGTGGTCAGATCAACACTCGGGTCTGATCAGGGCCTCTTTGTCATCGCATTTTTTAACCTGTGGCAACACAGGGAAGAGGCCAACCAGCCAACAGTATATTCTTCTTGTCTGAATGTTCAGAGAGAGAAGAGAATCACATGCTGGAATAAAAAGAAAAAGAGAGGCGAGGGAGGGAAGAAAGTGGAGACTGGGAATAAGAGTGAACAGAGTTTTCATTGGAACACTGGAGGTGAATGTAATGAGTTGGAGAGAGGCATGTTTGCCAAGTTCACAAAGACATGAGTCACACTGGGGTCCTCTTACTACAGTCTCATTTAGAGTTTATACTCACTTGATAATTTATAGGGTACATCTACAGTATATAAAACCAACACGGAATAATACAACAAGCCTACAATGAATCCTCATATGATACGTTTGTGTCGTAATTATTTGTTCAGTTAAACTGCAGAACTTTTTACTGAGGTGTTCCTAATATTTTGTCCAACCCAATTATGTCGCCAATGATTAACTTGTTGATTTTGTCATTACAGTGGTATCATATTATAGCAACACTGACATGTATATGTAGAACAGATGCATACAGGTTGTGAACCAAAACATAACCTAAAAAAAGGAAGCAAGTATGATGAGAAGAAAGTGACGGACTGCAGCAGGTTAGAGTGAGGAAATCTGGAAAGATAAAACAGGAGAAAAAAAATAAAGTAAGCATGCATTGAAGAGCTGATGAATCTGCTCATTAGTATGACTCTCATGGTAGATCACTCCATTATTAATCTATGGCTGTGATGACAGCGAGGGGGGGGCCGCAGGGATTTGCCTCAGACAGTGATGCACTGTCACTTGCAAGAGCCCCACGAGCCCCCGTGAGACCCAACATGAGATGCAGACATCAGATAATGAAATAATTTAGCAAAAGAGGTTTTAAGTTTCAAGAGTCAGGAATAAATTATGATGAGCACTTCAGGTGGAAATGTCATTGCTGCTAGATGTTAAGTGCCTGAATGCACTTTGTGTCCTTGTCTGTATGTTTGTGTGCATGAACCCGTGTGTGGGCATCGGACATGTGCGACCCATGACCCCTATTTCCTTTCCCCAGGCGCTGCAGCAATTATGGAGAACAGTAGTATATACACACTTGAGACAGAATAACAGCGGTAAATAATAAATAACCATTGCTAACCTTTATGAATTATACATCTCTGCATGTTGACAACTGTTCACAGCGGGCATATATTTATTCATGTATAACTAATTACTATCCTAATTTGGGGGATCATTCCTTGCTATGGTATATTTTGTTTTACACGCCGTTGGAAGTTTTGTTCACTGCGGTAAAACTTATCTGCTTTGATAACCTTTGGTAATTGTACATTTGGTACAGCGGCAATTATAACACAAACATTCAATGATATTTTAATATTTCTACTTGGAAGCCAAAAATGGCAACAGAAATCTTGAGTTTTGAACCAAACCCTGCACATACAGTGAGCTACAGGCCAAGAGACAGATGGGTGTGGCTGTCACCTCCCGATATTAACAACTAGATTATAACTTTTTATAATGTTGAGGCCACGATCCCATAACACTGCACACCGCACTTTATGCAACATATGCAACCAAGGCTTTGAATTATTCACTTCAGTTTTCCGGAGAGGCTAGCAAGGGGCGCTGCCGTCTGCTTTTGAATTCTGTACACACACACCAGCGCGCACTCACAGGCACTTTACCAAATTTCATGTCTGAGGTTTTGCAGCTATTTACTGCAGACCAAAACCGACATCTACTTCTACACTCTGGAGGGAATGTGATTATTCACTTGGCCTCTATTAGCTGGGACATGATAGAGAAGGTTAAGGGTGGTTATATACAGCAAATACTGATGTAGTGTCAAGAAGAAGAGGAGACATCACTTTGTCTATTCGATAATAGTTCAAATGACGTAATATCATTTAAATCTTACACGCTATTACAGTCTAATCATGACATATCAAGCGGGGGATGCACAGTTTGCATATGTAGTTTAAGGGGCTCTCACTCCTGCACTCCTCTGCAAAGGATGCAACATCCCATTAAAAGACTTAATGTATTTCAACATGTGTTTTTAACCCCCAGAAACCGACTGATAAATCAGTTCAACCAACTGCATTCATTCCTATTGTAAAGAAGACAGTCTATTTGTAGAGAAGCAGTACGTAGGGCTTCATAACAACCAGGGCATTGAACCATCCAGAGTTAATGATGATCCACTGATAAACAATGAACCATCAACAATAAAAACAACCCCAAACTGGCAACCCAACAGCCCACCATCGACCCAGCCGAGCATCCAGCTTATTACCAAAGCATTCAACCATATTCAGGTCACTAATTAATGCACCAACTGTATCAACCAACCATCTATGCAGCACAAACAGCTAATGAAGCAACCTTTTCCATCCTTACCTTGGCAACCTGGACACACCAATTAAGCAGCAGCTGGGATCCGATGTTGTCCTTGTGCTCGTATACGTAGTCAAGCAGGCACCCGTGCGGCATCAGTTGCGTGACCAGCTGGATAGTGGGACTCAGGCAGACACCCAGCAGACGCACCAGGTGGGGGTGCTCGATGCTAGCCATGATCAGGGCCTCCTGGATGAGACAGATATACACTTAGGCATGTGGGGGAGAGGGCACAGAGAGAAGGTGGTGGTTTTTTATGTGAACAGACTGCAGGGCTGGTTAGTTAAGAGAATCTTTTATTTTGAAAATACTTGTTAAAGAAGCACCAAGCAGGAATCACTCCTGTTATTTTTGTGACACTGGATTTTTCACCTTTCAAGTACGGGAAGTCACCATATGAAGGCAGAAATGGTGAGTAAAAAGGAAAAGTTATTTTATCTTTATAAGGTACTGAATGCTAAGCATCTGGCTAAGCATCTGTCTGACCTTTCTCCTGCTCTCTCTACACAACAACCAGTTGAGGCAGATGGCTCACCCTGATTCTGGCCCAGCTCAAGGTTTGTTC
The DNA here is from genome assembly GCA_901007825.1 of Macroramphosus scolopax. Classification (NCBI taxonomy): domain Eukaryota; kingdom Metazoa; phylum Chordata; class Actinopteri; order Syngnathiformes; family Centriscidae; genus Macroramphosus; species Macroramphosus scolopax. The sequence goes on from CAAKHC010001283.1 coordinate 70,794, forward strand.
CTTTTATAAGGGAGTTTTTTCTTGGCACTGTCGCCCGTATGGTTGCTCAGGGGGAACTGTTGGGTCCCTGTGAACTTACAATGCAGAACTGATCAATGTTGGAGAGGCGTCTCAAACTCTAATATAGAATAACAGATTTTTACATGATAAAAGCAACACAATATGACAGAAATGAACTTGTTTGTGGAAATGTCATTATCTGTATCTGTGTAATAGAGTGATCAGAAATAATAATATCCATCTTTGATGTATTATAAATGTTTTCACTTCATGGACAGGTATGTTTGTCCCTCATACGGCTGATTAAATTGCAATATTAATGTTAAAAAGTTTGTCTTTAGGTTAGTGTCAAATGAGAAATGGCAGAGTGGGTTCAAAGACTCGGCACATTCCAGAGCTTGCAGAAAGTTCACCCTGATTTTACAAGTATAGAACCATCAGAGATCACAGGACCCTTTATTCTGTTTAAGCTGAAGTTTCTCTTGAACTAAACCTCAAAGTGACTCGCAGCTTCACAAGACTCTTTGTCATGAACTAAAAATGCAGTAATTACACTGAGGTTAAATAGCTATAAGTCATGTGTTTCTCTAAAACAATATATGTTCTGTCGTTTCAGTTGGGTCGGAAAAATTGTTATCATAGCATAAACTACTGTAGAAAAGAATATTAGAGGAAGCTGCTCCAGCATATTATTTATATAGCTTGGTACTTGCTTTTAATATATGTATGTGTGGGAGGTTTAAAAGAGAGTGCTAATATAATATGCATTATATATTATCACTAATGTAATAGTCTGAGTGTTGCAGGGGACATGTAGCATCATTCTGGGAAAAACATGACTCATTAAAAGGTAAAATAAATAAATTAAATGAAGATAGGAGGATTTTAGGTTCTTTGGAATAATCTGAAATCCACAATTTAAATTAAATAAACATTAAAATACATGTTTTGCATGCATTCTATGATTCCCTTTGGATCCATATACAATCAGGCTCTGAAGAAGCCTGTCCGATGGCATCACTGTCACATCCTGAGGAGATCCAACTTACACGATAGATTTGTTTTCTCAAGTTAGTCTTCAAAGTGCAGCCGCGGAGCCTCTTTCCAGATACCGTGTATCCAAAGACATTACAGTAGCAGCTTCTCTCCATAAAGGGTTTGACGACTCCTGCACGTATCACCAACTCAAATCTATTTAATTACGGATATAAAATCTTTTACAACAAAGGTTAAGGGCTTGCAAACCACAGCTGTAGACATTTTAGCTAATTGTTTTCTAAATCACAAAGCTTTTATACTCGAAATCAATGTATTTTGTCACGTGTATTTAATGGCATTTCCATATCTGTATTGTATGGCTGTATATTATACTGCATTATGTAAAGGCCCAGCTGTTGACAAGAGTTGTAAATCATTGACACTATCTCAAACTGCAATTCAACACATGCTTGTTATCATTAAAAGATACAGAAGCTCCACGTACACTCGCACAAACACACACTCACATCGTTGCGTGTGTGTTGGGGGAACACATATACTTTGTATACAGCTCTGCTGATCACTGATGTGTGATACAACCACAACACTGTCTAGGTTTTATCTGGCTCAAGTATCAACTTGCATAATCAAATCTGTGCTTATGATCTCGAGACGTTCAGTCATGAAGTCCAGAAACAGGACGGTGATTCAGACTCGATGTCGGTGAGAGACCACGTCGCTGTTTGCCTGCGTGCTCAGGAACTCATTGGATTACATCTCGATGGCTCTCGTGTTCAATCATGACTGTGGCACTTTTGAGATGTCAGCAATAGTGTTGATCGGCCGAAGTCTTAGAGCTCCGTTAGATGAGTAATTGAACTACGTACCACAGGACTTCTGGACATTCTCATACATTTAAAGAAACATGTTTTATTCAACTATTGTTTTTTTCATTTAGAATTAGATCTCCCACGCACTGAATGACTGTACGCAAGTTTGCTCTTGTTTAATTCCTGCTTGTTTTCAAGCTGCATCTAAAGAGTTTTATTTGTGGACATCTATCACTTATTCATCATTCATCCATGAAGAGTGAAAATGAAGAGACGTGGCTTGTTTGTTTGAACTGATGTAATTACTTTGCACTTTGTGTATCTGAAGTTTTGTTTTACTTTCATGTGAAGTTGTTTGAAACTTTGTGCAGAAAAGTACTGAAACATGTGGATGTTTAAAGAATGCTATGTCACGTTTTTTGATTAGTATAAACATGGAAGATAATATATGTTTTTGATGCAGAACAATATAACATTCTTATCCATCAACCGTTCCTTTCTTTTTCCTGAATCACATCCTCCCTCCCTGGTACTGCCCTCTCCTGGCTCGGGTCATCTCACAAACACAAAAGAAACCACGAAACCAAGGCGTCCCTCAAGGTTCCGTGTTTGGTCCTCTACTATTTATCCTCTGCTACTCCCCCTTGGCATATGTTGTCATGGTCTCCACTCCCACGGCTTCGTTCTTTCCATCTCCACTAAATCCATCAACATTGCCCCTTTCATTTGTGAAATAAAAGCATGGATGCAATCCAACGTCCACAGACGGAGCTTGACGAATCAGAAATGATCATCGTCTTTCTCAAAAACACTCACAACTTCAGGGCCAACACTGATAACGCCACATTGTCTCCCTCCCCACTCTTTTGGAACCATGGATGTTTTGATAGCGACCCTCTTTTGTGCAGCACAGTAATCAATCCAACAACCTTCTTCCGTTTGAAAAACACAGCACTTGTGCGTCCATCAAGCTCCTTCTCTGCTGCTGAAAACCTTCTCCAGGCCCTCATCGCTTCCAACTGATTACTGTAGCAGCCTCCTGTATGTGTCATCATTTAAAGACTCCAGTATATTCAAAACTCTGCTGCACACCTTTTCACACATATTCACTGGCTTCCTGTTACACGACGGATTCAATTCAATCCCTCTGTCAACACCGTTCATGACCAAGCACCGGACCGGGGGGGACAAAACCTTCTCCATAGCTGATTTTGTGTGTTTAATGCTGCTTTTATTGAGTTCTAAAATGGCCTTTTATTGCTTTTTCATGTCCATGTAAAGTGCCTTTGAGTGCACCTTAAAAGCGCAAACAGTATTATTATTGTTTTTATTATTATTGCTATTATTGTTGTTATATTATTGTTTATAAAATTTAAATAACAGTAACCTAGGAAACAAACTGTTGTAATATTGTTTTAATTTGTTTTTCTTCTGTCCAGCATTGTGCAAATGATTCTTATGAGGTGCTTCATAAAATTAATTATAAATTAATAAATAAAGCTTTTGCACTAAGTGCTGTGTTTTGCATGTAAAATGTGATTTTTGAGGGCTGACGTTTGTTCAAAACATTAATAAAAGGAACATTAGATCATTTCCACGAAGGGGAAGCAGCTTTACAAAAATTTCAAGGAAAGGTTTGTCCTGCTTCAAGGAAAACAGGCCTGCAGCAGCAGTTTGGGTTTAATCAGGAATAACATTTCGCACTCTGTCTGCCTGTAGCCGCTAGTTTGATTTAATAGGCAGACAAGCACACACTTATACACACATGCATGGTGATGTGTGAGTCTCATGCAGGGTATTGACATTCTGTCCACTCGCTGGTCACTATCAGCAGCTATGATCTTGTCAAACATGCCTGTTTAACTCAATGTGATGCTGGGACTCGACTGTTCTTTAAAAAGGGAAGAACTACCTCCTGTTAACCAACTACAGGTACAGGTGTGTGCGAGAGACACAAACAGAAACAGATCCTTGAAAAAACTCCCATCTACTAGGAGACACATGCACACAGAAGCGCTCACACACACCGAGATACACAATCAATCCTCAGTGACATTCTTCAAACAGTCAGTGGCAAGTGAGTGCGGCCTGCAGCGAGAAGGTCAGCAGTCAGAATTCCCATTCCAGCTGGGAAAATGTGGATGGGTAAAGTAAATGAATGCCAGTCTCATCTCCTGCTGTAACTACCAATGATGTTCCCCTGAGCAAAGGCTGGGCCTCCAGCTGCTCAGCAGCCAGTGGAAGGAACTCCACACAGTCGGGACTCAGTCCAGTTGCTCTCTCTCACTTTCTTACACAACCAAACAAATTCAATCCCTCTCTTGCTCTTGAATTTTTGAAGTGCAAAGACATAATTTGCAGCTGATCCGAACCATATTCAGATATTCTGAACTAATAAGTGGCAACATATCTTAAACAAGTTGGGGCATCCACTCCTATCACAAGCAGGGACATGCTAACTTCCTTTGCATGAGGTCGGAGGGGGAACTCTATTTTCCCACAATATTAACAATGTATATAAAAAATCCTCCATACGAGGGTGAAAAGTGGGCTGGTTGTGTTAGTACACACACTTGGAGCCATGCAATTATCAGACAATGCATGTATATGCATATTTTTCTTCATGCATGCATATGCAGGGTTCAATACTCTCAATCTATACACAATATGTCCACAAAAAACTATTTTTTCCCCCTTCTGAATGCCTGACAAGCTCCCAAAGCACACGGGGCATAAAATATAACACACATAGCATCATCATCAAAGACCTGATCAAAATAGAAATGGTAACACTCCAGAACTCTACCTCTTAGACTGTCAAACTAAGTGTAAAACATGAGCGCAATTGGGTCGCGTTCGATGTGTGCGCGCCCGGATCTGCGAGTGTGTGCGTGTTGATGAGAGTTATTTCATCTGCATTGCATCATCATAGGGTAATAATTTAGATTTTTTTTTCACTTTTCTTTTTGAAATGAGATGAGCTGTGAATGTTTTATAAATGGGGCCTTGTGCACAGTGCTTGGAGCCTGTGGCATAATACGTGTGTGCGTGTGCATGTGTGTGTGTGTATGTGTGTGGTTGTTTGTGTGTATGTGTGTGTGTGACATAGGGGTCCTTCTGGCCCCTGATTGTTCCTTTCTGGTGTCTGTGGAGGGTACGTGTTGTACTTACACTCTGTTTCAATCAATTTAGGGGAAATGCGAGTTGTGTTTTTTAACTTCCGAAGCGGTTACAATCATTTGATGACAACTTTTGAGGTGGTCAAGTATGAGTCATGCAGCAGCCTGGCAGCTGATGTACGATCTTGAAATACTTCCTTTTAGTGAGATACACATTTAGAAACAGATTTTATAAAAACTGTCTTGTTTCAATGATACTCACGTCCATGAACTCCACGTTAGCCTTTGGTCCTGTGGCTTCATTTAGGATTTTAATGGCTACAGGTATCTTCACCGTTTCACCCTCGGGGACCCAAATACCCTGAGGAAATATACAAACAGATGTGGAGTCATTGCACTGAATATAAAACTGTTATAGTTTCAAATAAGGTATATCTCAATTAGACAGCTGATGATTTCTTACACTTGTCATCATTTTTAATAACCGTCCTTCATACTCTCACTGGGGAAGGATGCACTGCCTGCTGAAGTATCCAATTTAAGGAATGATTTAGCTGCTGTCAAAGTGGTCAAACTATTTAAGAGAGCACAGAATTCAAGTGCCTTTCAACATTTCAAAATGCTTCAAACTTGATACGACTACATAAACTGTATCCCATGCATGAATGTACATGATTATTATTCATCATTGTAAAACCGATCAGTAACTTCAGCAAACAAATCACCACTCTTGTTGAACCAATGCACAATCAAACAAATTGCCCGAGATGAACTGCAAACAACAACATCCTGTTACTATCTGCCCCTGATTTGTTTACATCACAACATCTTCTCGTCTGCCTTTGCTGGTGCAACATAACACGCAACATAAGTTTTTGTAACCAACTCTCCTCGGCATGTTGTTTTCTCTGCTCTCTTTTGTGTGTATTTTTGTCACCTGCACGCTTTTGTGCCTGCATGGGAATCTTTCACACGATGTTAGAGGAACAGGGAATAGAAGTGCTTTCGTTAACTCATCACTACACGGCACAAATCTGTGTCAAAGCTCTTAAAAGGTGCCTTTTAAGTGCGGCAGCTCACATAAAATGAGATTTGTATTGAAGTATTATGGTGAGAGGAGAGCTGAGCTGAGTTAGGAGGTTTACTAATGAATATAAAAAAGGGGAATCTGAATGCTCGACATTAGCCAAAAGCTCTGAGTTGTCCTTAAAAAAAAAATAGGAGAATGCAATCAAGCTGCTGAAATGAGGTTTTTATGCTGACAAGCTGAGGCTGTTTCAGGGTCACATCACTGTTCTTCAACATTTAGGTACGGACGTCCTACCCAGAAATGTCTGAAGATTCCTCAGGGAAAATTAAATCTGTGCTCCTGCTTCCGTAACTCTGACCCAGAAATGTTCTATAATGTGTGCAGAAGATGGATCTTCAAAATGACCAATGATGATTTCAGTGAAAGAGTCTGTTCTTTTTAATTTCAGCGGTGTCTATCCGCACCTCAGCCCCAACCCATCATCACACTGGTCGCAACCGCAGCTACCTCTTATTTCATTGTAATCCCAAGGGACTCAATTTATGCTATTACTTATTCTTTTCATCCCCTGCCTCCAGCCCTCTCATTTCCTGTCATTAATGATCTTGCAATCCATTTCGTTTCTTCCCCTCTGTGCAAGATCCAACACGTGATAACACATTTAGACGTAGATTAGTTTATCTGGCCTAGTTCCAGCACAGATAGGATTCAACAGAAACACATGCAGGCGGTTAGTGTTATTGTTGTTTCATTTGTGTGCGTGTGTTTTACCTTGTAAACAGTCCCGAAGGCCCCCGAACCAAGGATCTTCACCCGTTTCAGTTCTGTTTCTTTCAAGATGCGAAGCTGGGCTTGGTTGGGTGCAGTTCCACTGGGTGTTAAAGGCTCCACCAGCTAACAATGTGTACAACAACACAAAAGACAATCAGGTTCTAAAGCTTATAACACAAGGTCACACAAATAAGGGTGATTATTTCGTAATACAGTGTCACATCAAAAGATCATGGATGGATTCTGAGGAAGAGCTGAAGATCTGATATTTATCATATTGTCGAGTGTTTGTAGAATCTTGAGTTAGAAGGTCGCTGGGAACATTCATTCATAAGTGTTTGCACATGACTGGGGACTTTAATAATCCCTTTCCAGTAGGTGGTGACACTGAACATCCCAAGAAAAAAAAAAGTGATTTCCAGGAGGTCTTAATGTGCAGACACGACTAAAAAGAAGCACTAAAAAGTTGCATTGAAATATTATTAGTATATTTAGTACTGAAATAAGTTTATTATTATTATTTATGCAAATGTTCCGTCTCAACTACTAATTACTAGGACAACAGCATGGTTATTGTGGCATTTGTACCCAACAATCCAAATGCAAATCTTTAAGTGCTACCACCATTTCACAAATGAGAACTCTCATATGTGAACAGAAGAGGGAGATGGCGATAGGCTGGTGAAGGGCGAGAATGAGTCGACGGGGGGAGGTGGATAATTGCAGAATCTGGAAATGGGTTTACACTTTTGTTGTCTCATTACTGCTCAAGTGGAGGAATAAATGGATGAAATAGCAAAAGATGGGGAAAGGCTGTATGAATGAGGAGGGGGGGTGTGAAGTGGGGGAAGAAGAGGCAGAAAAAACAAGACAGCGATGAAGAATCTAGCAGCTGAATTAGTCAGATGATGCAAAAGTACGAGAGAGAGCAATATCAGGAGAATTAGGAAAAGAGTGGAAGATTAGAGAGGGAGGGAGGGCAGAAGGAGATAAACAGAGAGAGGGAGCGTAAATCTGCCTGGCTGTGGTCGGCAGTTTGTGTCCCTCTGGCTCATGGTTACACTTAGATTAAAAACATTAGCCATTCTTCATTTAAATGAAATAACAAATCAGCTTCTGCCGGGTGGCAACACAGAGGACACACACATAAGACCACACTGATGTCTTAGAAATTAGAATATACACGCACACACACACACACACACACACACACACACACACACACACACACACACACACACACACACACACACACACACACACACACACACTGTGTTGATAGCAGTCCAGCATTGGTGCTGTGGACGTTGGCTGTGTTGCTGCAACGAATCGGAGCTGTTCACCTTCTCACTCTAAAATATGGTGCTGAAACACTGAATAATGCATAATTACAGACACAGTTTTTTACCACGCTACAGTTGAAGCACTTGACGACAACAGAATGCCGGGAAGCACTCAGACATTCTGCTCTGGCGCGACGTTAGAAACAGCTAAAAAGGCAAACGAATCACTTTATTTTCCACCTCTTGATGGATGCGGGAGAGACTCCACAATACTTTAACCATAACTAGCGTATCGGGTTTCAGACTCAATTTGCAAACTCATTACTACCAAACAACAAAATTAATGTGCAGTGTAATTAGATGAAATACATAATTAAGTAGAGGGTGAGACATCTGAAATTGTTCACTTTTGTTGTTGAATCCTCTTTGAGGCCAGGAGACGGCTGCAGAGAAGAATCTCCAGAAACCCTCTGAACAAACCTCTAAACAGACACAGTTATTACTGGTAAACATAGAGCGTTTAGCTGGTATGGAGCCGGATATCTCTAAACAGAGACGTCTGCACTACGTGGAAAGAAACACAACACTGCTTATAGTCGTGACTGTGACTCCAATTTGTCCTTTGTTATCCTAGTTTCCCTTCCCCTGCACCCCACCTGCTCTGCCTTCACACCTGCCCTCCATCAGCTCATCCACCTGCAGTATATAAACCCTGGTTCTCCACCTCCGCCAGCTTGATGCTTCAGCCAGCGTGATAGTTAGCTCTTATGGGCCACTTGGAATTTAGGATTCTAAGCTTTTAACTCATGTTTAATTGATCGTTGCACTAACCTTTGTCTCCCAGTGCTATGATCATTATATGCCTGCCTGCTTTCCAGCCACACTCACCACCCTGCCTTCAATCCCCACTCTGCTCTGCTTCGCCTGTCACCTGCTCCTCTCTGACGGTGTCGAGCGTCATCCATTCCCCCATCCATCTTCCCATCCTGAGAACATTCAATACCCATCTCTCATTCAATTAACTCAGCGGCTGCATTATGCATTTGTCTTCCCCCTGTTGATCATAACACTAGTTTTAACTGCCTGTGGCAAAAATAACTGGATGCAGATTTAAATAATGAACAACAATTCATATTTTTTAAGAGCCGATCATTAAGACTGATAGCATTAAATGAACAGTTTTTTATGTAACCAAGAAAAAAGAGACTTAGAAAGAGAGACACGATGTGATGGTTATATGTGAGAACAGCATAAGAGCACAGTTATATACCGCATCGGTGGAAGCTTCACTGATACTTGAGCTCTCAAGAGCAGTAAAACATGATCTTATTCTCTCTACGGACACACGAGTGCCTTAAAGGATGTACTCTTTTCATTTATAACACGGAGAAGAAGAGTGCTTGTTCCTCGACTAATGGTTTAGTCCCTTATCTTTTTCTAACAGAATAGTCCTCTCCAGTACGTCGTGGCAAAAATCAACACCTGAGCCTCTGGGTTCCTGACACTGTCTCTACCTCGGCAGTCACCATCTGGAGACGTGATGTCTCATTCTCTTTTCTCTCTCAGTTAAACTTCCTCTTCTTCCGTACAATATGTACACTGTGTATATGCTATAAACACGGGCACAACTGTGTTTCCATCAATTTGTGTGTACGTCTGCAGTCGGCGTGCAGCCTTGGATTTGTTCTTTTTTATCTCTTTTTCTATGTGTGATTGATGTCAGTATATAACTCCTCTGGACAGGAAGCGCAAATATTCTCCAGTCAATAGAGACACCAGAACATCATAAGACAAACTAGTCACTTATGAAACAACTCTCTTCCTCCCAGTGGTCGTAGGTCGGGGTTGCATCATCAGCCTCATTCCATCCTAACTTCACCTTGACCTCACAACAGGCCGGTCCCAGTCCCAAATATAACAGCCTTCAATACCAACAAAATAAGCAGCATCAGGAAGTAGCAGCTCCTCTTTCCCAACCTGTTCCTTGTTTAACGCCCGACTCACCTCCGTCTCTAGGAAGCGACGAAGGGCTCTCTTCTTCTTAATGTTGGTGCGCCGCACCGACACCGACACGCTCAGCACGAGGATCACCACCATGAAGAGGCTGCCGATCACCCCCGCTGCAATCAGAGGGGTTCTGAGGACGGCGACACGGAGGGGAAAAGAAGGAGGAGAATTAGTGGATCGTGAAGACACAACATAATGTAGGTGATGAGAATGCCTAAAAAGGTTATCATCGGGTCGAACACGTTATGTAAAACATTCCTCTGCATTAAATGTCCTTGTAATACCTCTTAACCTTCTCTTCTTCAGTTTTGGGAATTAAGTCCTACGGAAATAAGCCTTGATGCCACCTCATTAAACTCAACCCCAAGATAAAAGCCTCAGTAATTTTTCTGATATGCTCCTAACTGTTTACAGAGAAGCAGGAAGATTTAGGAACCTAATTTGGTGAAGGCGAGCTCCGGCTCTGCCCTGAATCTGTGGTAAAAAGGATGGATATCACACTCTGCAAGGACACATCTTATTCAGTGTTGAGACAGTTAGCAGGCTTCCTGGGAAGCGTACACTCTGCACCTCCTCTTTATCTCCACACAGATAAAATCCCTAATTTAGGGACTTAAATGTGTCGTGGAAAAGGAATGGTGCGATCCAGAGCCGGAGCAATACATCAATCAGTTGAAAGAAATTAGCCAAAAAAAAAAGATGAGCTTATTGTGGTCACATCAGATTAGACTTGACAGGAAATAGGAGTAAAAAAAAAAAATGAAGATTATTATCTAGCTGGGAGCGATGACAATTTCATTTTCAAAATGTAAAATTAAGCTGAATATATGCTGGTGACACTTATCTGAAAAAGATAGTTCATCCCGGGATAATATGAACTGAACCCGGCCTGAAGTGAATTTTAGAGGGGCCTCGATTGTCTAGACTAATAAGTCAATGGAAATATCTAATCAGACAGGAATTGGCCCGGAGCGATACGAATAAGTACAAAAGACATTTCAATAAAAGCTGTAAATGTTTGTGCGTGAAATGATTTGTACTTCTCTCGGGCCTTTTTTAATACGTTTCATTACTGTGCAGAGAAATGATGAAAAGTAAAATAACAGACGGACGTGGAGTTTGTGGTGAGCTTTGAGTTCAGTCAGGGGCGGATAGAAGTGACGTAATGGTGTGATCTAATAAATCAGACAACGCTGAGCTAGAAATGTCAGAACAAAGTAGTTTGATATCATTTTGAAACACTTATAGTAAGTAAGTATGTGAGTAAATATATTTCCTATCATAAATAATCACTTAAGGGCCCCTGTGGGTTGGTGTTTGGAGACCTGAGCCTCGTGTCATTCAGCGACGGAGGCCCCGGAGGAATTGATGCATGATCAAATGCCATTTTAGCATCAGATGTCTAATTCGATCTGCACGCTTCACTTGCATGGCCGTTCCAACCAGCATTAACAGCGGCGCTAAGTGATTAGATCAAACCCAGCTGAGACATACAGTTCTGAAAATGACCAAACAAGCCACCAGTGAACATGCCGAGAGATTCATTTGACCACAGCTGACAATTATTTCAACCCAGAAATAATGTTTCCGTAAAATAAAAACAAGTATTAAGCTAATCAGGGAGTGCGGAGTGAACCATGGTCCATGTGTTGTTGTCAATTTCCTCACACTCAATATAGAGTGAATGACAGCTTAATCAGATGTGCAAACAACCCCCGACACAAGGCTCGGTGTAATCATACATGTCTGATAAGCCACTTTCAGTCACGCTAAAAATGAATTACCTCCAATAGGTAAGACATTAAAGACATGTGTGACAGCTAAGCCTGAGGTAAGCTGGGGGTCTAATGTAACGGAGCCACCGCTATCGGAGATCTGATAAGGGCTGATCCGCTCACCGGGTCAACTGATAATTCTGCTGCAGCTCCCCTCCAACCTGTGGTTTCCCTCCATCCTGCTGGCAGTGCCTCAGTGTAAAAGTGTAATCTTGATCGGTTCTCTGAAAGGTGTGGATGTTTCTGGATTTATAGTTATCTACCCCAGGATCTATTAGCCTCAATAAAAGGTGCAGGATACTGAATATTGACAAGGCAATCAACCAAAAAGAGTGTCGTACCTGTCCATCCATCCAATACAGTCCTGAAGTCTTGGTCCAATGCACCTAGGTAGCGACACAGAGGGGGAAGGGGGATTAAATGAAGAGACAATGAAAATACAAACACTATCGTATGTATTTATCTGGAAAAAAAAGAGATGAGAATCTTTGGTTCGAGCGCCGGGATCGCTCACATTTTACACAAAGCTAAGAACCTATCGTATCCTCTTGTCAAGTCATTTACACAAGACTCAGTATGAAATGGGTATTGGTAAGTGTATTAAGTGGGAACACCTCGGGTGACTGTTCTCCACGCTACACCTTAATATTCCTTTGCACTGTTCGTTCTTTCATGTCAGTTATCTTCACATATAGAAAGAAAGAAATATACACCCGTTATAACGATCACACACAGCCTGAACCGTTTACATGTGCACTAAAATCAGTTGCCTTTATAAGCCTCTTGTGACTTTGCAGGTTCAACAACGCCACCCGACTAATGGGAGTATAGACTTCAGCAAGTTTTCCCAGATGCCAGTAAAGCTACTTAAAAATTACATTTCTCATGCAACCTACTTGTGATGCAATGCATTCCTCCACACATCAGCAAAAATAATAATATATAATGAAACTAGCATTTTATCATAATTTAGTATGCACAAATATATGCAAACACTTTAAGGCTAAATACAGTAAATGAAGCATTTGATGTGGTTAATAAAGATTTAGCTGCTCAAGATGATGTGATTAACAATATTCCCTACTTTCCTTCCCTGCTTCAGCAGCCTTGCACTGGTGTGCTTCAATCTCTCTGGTGGCAGCTTTTATTTTTCCATGTGGTAACTCCAAGTTACACCAACGATGGAACCGCGGTACTTGTTATCCGTACATTATTTTATTTGTCATGATGAATCGATTGTTTCAAGGCTCTTATGCCGGTAATGGTGCCGGCACTCCGCGCTAACATTAGCCAGAATTTATTGATTTCTCCTCTCTGTGCTGTTGTCGGGTTATTGCCATCTGTCAGTATGTGTGAGCATGTTTGCGTCCCGGGAGGAGGACTGTTTCTTAAATGATGAAAAGTGCTATATCATATCTCCTCATCATTAGCTGAGATTTATTTGTCGGTCCGTCTTCTGTTGGTATATTCTATTCCATAGTACCTCCCCTCACAGATCTTTCAATCATGCTGAAGGTACTGACCCAGTTCAACCTTTTGCACACGGTTTAAAGGAGGGACCGAGGACCATTGATGAGGACTGTCCCTTTAAGAAGTGTTGATTATGAATTTGAAAGTTTTCTTACGCCACATCTGGATTGTTTGACAACTCTCTCTCAGTGTGTCCACGATTGTTGACACGTTATTAAGCTTCATCGCCTTCTATGCTCTTTAAATTGCTTCAAATCTCCCATGTGTGGAATGTAATAGCGCATCATATTCTGTATTTGACACCAGCGAAAATTCGCTGGCGTCTTTTGAATGTTTTTAAGAAGGGAAATGTATTTAATACCTGCCACTGTCACTTTCCCTTTGTCTCTCTCTCCTCTCCTCTCTCTCGCTCCCTCAGCTTGTCTTTTTGAGAGGCGGACCTGCTTATGAAGCTGTACCTGTGACAAAGTGTCAGTCTGGTGTTTTCCATTTACGACCACATTGTTATGCTCCAGCGAGCTGGAGGCTGTCACTCAGGAGAGGAGAAATAACACACAAGGAAATGGCATAAACTCCCTGTGGAGTAAAATACAAAATGTTGTCTCACCAACCCTTGTTGAATATTACATTAAGCCATCAGTGGCTGGTGAGCAATGGAGAGTAGCAAGGGACTTCAAGGACTCTTCTCACTTTCATTCTTCCTTCCTTCTATCTCATTCTCTCCCTCACTCCGCTGTGTATCTCTCTGGTCAGGCTCGATGTCAGACTGTAATGTTATGTTTGCAGTATATGAGCCAGTCAAGAGATTTTGTGAGTGCCAAATGCATTTAGAAGATAGTGAGAAGACTCAGCAACAATAAGCTGTAACCGATGACTATATATAACCTGGATGGAGCGCCTCCACTTCCTCCCACTTGGAAAATGAAGGCAAAATATCCTGGATATTTATAAATTGTGGTGTCATGTGGAACGAAAATCAGCGCAAGAGTTATCTGGTAATGAAGCAGCAGCGTCCAGGTCCCACTCTCAAACGCAAGTCATCAGTTTATTGCGTACGTCTAATTTCTACGGTTTGAAACATACAACCAAGGTGATGGAAACAGTGTTAATCCCTTTTTCTTATGTACTATACCCAAACAGTGGTAAATGCCCCCGCGTCCACAGTTGCACTCAGAGCAGCTGTCAATCATGACGAAATACCCTGTTTTAATAACACATGTATGAATCAAACTAAACTTTTCGAAAGAAAACACTTGAGAACTACCTGAAATATACGTTTCAGTATTAGTAACCAAGTCATTCCAGGAAGTGTCAGGGCGAAATTCCTATCGTGGCTTGCGGATGTTGTTTCATGCACATGTCATTTATATTGTTTAACTGATGGCAACAACGCAGAACATCACCGCTGTTTAGTTTCATTCACCGCACGGATTGAAAATAGATTCCTGACTGACAACAAAGGGTTGTTGAGCAATGAGCATTGAACCCACACCCTCGACGAGTCCTGACAGTACTCACCCTTGAGTGCAGTTGGCATGGCAGGGATGACATTCGTTGTTGGATTCGGCGTACTTGAAGATGAAACTGTTTGCACCTTGCAGACCGTCGGGACACTTTTCCACACAATTCGGACCGTCCTTGAAATGGAGGCACTTCACACAGTGCTCCGGCCCCTGCAGATATTAGGACGAAACAAACTTATGTTTAAAACATACAAATAGCTACGACACTCACATGTCATAGCATATCCAATACTCCATTTGAATCAGCTATCAGTGCTACTGCTGCTGGTCATTGATCATTGTACACATACTTGGCCAACAAGGCTGATTCTGAATCTGATTCTGTAAAGCTCCACCTCAGCACCCACCTGGAGGCTCTGAGTTTACCATCACTCCCCACCTCCCGCTGCACTGGATGATTCTTTATAGGGAGCAACAGGGGCGGTGTCTACACACCGAACATTAATACTGTGCACTTTCTACAATTGCATGATTTCATACATTGTATATCAGTACATTCATTATTATTTTAAAGAGTGTGGACTTCCAGTTCCATCCCAGCTCTTATGACAAAGTAAGATATGGATTGAAAAGAGACAAGAGTTGCGTTTGGTGTTTCTTTCTGGTTGTGGCAGGCAACCGAAATAATTTCCTGTAAAACTTTGAGCGCAGCTTCGTCCAGAGGGCTTTCTCTAACTGGAAAAAGAAAGTTCTGGTTTCATAGTGAGTAGTAGAAGATGTATTGTAACTACTGTTCATCTTAAGCCCGATAGGACTAACATATGATGCAACAAATTTTGCGGATGAAATATTTGCTCCAGCCTCAGTTCATAAATTATAGTGATTGATGGGTACGTTTGGATTTTATCTAAGTTTTTCTTAGCATCCTTAAAGATTAAATTGTGCAGCACTGCAAAGCTTGAGAGCAAGGAATTTGGAGGGAGCAGAAGACGGAGGGTGAGAGCAGCAAGGAGGAGCTGCAGGAGAGACAAGATAACTAAAGAAAAAAAATCTGTAAATAATAATGGAAAGAAACAAAAAGGACATGAATGCAGAATACAAGTGCAGAGGGACAATACACGGTGGGAATAAAAGAGAAGAAGAGAGAGGAAGAGGGACTGAGGGGAGGAAGCAAACGAGACGCATAAAGCAGGGTGAGTGGAGCAGGCAGATAATAAGCATTGCTCACAGCAACTCACAATGACCATAACAATCCGCCTAGAACAGGATTTATGGAGCTAATATAGGTGAGGGAGGAGGTAGGGGAGGAGAAGAAGAGAGCAGAACTCTCCCAGACAGGCCTCGACTAATCAACAAGATCTCTTTGCCAAACAACACACGCAAACACAAACAGAAATAGTGAGTGGAAAACTACAGCAATCAGCAACCAGACTGCATATAAACAGTATCTATAGGTACAATTATGGTGCACACGCACAAGTGCAGGGTTACAAAATCCTTGTATTCTCCCAAAACTGTGGGCCATCAAAATAAAGAAATGAAAAAAAATATATCAGAGGCTCAGCCCTGTGAATACTGTGAGTATTTGACGTGTATATATTTCATTTCAACCAGTCCATCCAGATGGGAGTTCCTAAACATCACCAGTGATTAAAGCCTTTAAAATCAATGTTCACCTCTTCCAAACAAGATGATTAAAAACTAATCATAATCCTCATTAATGGATGTTGCATTAGACTTTAGACTGGTGTTTGTAAAAGATTTGCACATATACATATACAATTTTGTGTGCATCCCCCTCCGTCTGAACTATTATGGAAATGATAGTCTCACTGTTATCCTCTGCCTCAGCCTTGAGCTCGGCATTTTGCTTTTATGAATGTTTTCCCACCCGTGGCTATTAGTGGAAGCGCATTCCAATAAGCCCATCAAATCAGCAATCTAAATTGTGTGACAGCAAACAAATGCTGTTTTCGTCCAGCAGGGTTTTGGGACAATAAATGACAGGGATGCACCATGTTGGGACCAAAGTACCCTGCTGGAAATTTAAATTGGCACGCTTGCTCGCCTCATGAAACGTTTTGTTTTTCCTCCCCTTCCACACAGAAAGCGACCTAGTATCCCAGGAGGTTTAGCCATTACTCTTTATGTTGTCAGGGCTTATAGCTAAGACGTATAAACAGCAGCCACATAAAAGGCTTTCCGAGTCATGATGAGGTAGAACAGTGAGGGTTTACAAGATATTCCTCTCTGATTTAACATCAAACTTCATCCGACATCATACCGATGGAGTCCTTTAATATACTTCAATACCACAGCACATAATTTTGATTTTTGATGGCTCCTACTTAAACTGTACTTTTTGCAGTTATCTTTTACATAGACACATCTGTCTATGAATTAACCTCGCTGTTGTAACAGGTCGTGAAGCATGAGTTTATGTTAAATGAACTGATTTTATGTCAGCCTGTTGTGAGC
This sequence comes from Macroramphosus scolopax, assembly GCA_901007825.1. Taxonomy (NCBI): domain Eukaryota; kingdom Metazoa; phylum Chordata; class Actinopteri; order Syngnathiformes; family Centriscidae; genus Macroramphosus; species Macroramphosus scolopax. The sequence goes on from CAAKHC010001283.1 coordinate 87,998, forward strand.
TGCAGGCTCCAGTTCTACCATTCTTCACATATCCTGTCTATAACACAGTCTGTATTCATGGTCAGAGTGTTTCTCTCCACGCAGGGCATTCGACGTATCAAATCACTTTGAGTTAGCTGCAATGTCATTGCTATGGGCTCTGTAGCCATAACCAGCATAACCAGGGATGTTCCCATCATACACAGATCGACAAGTCAAATGGTCTTTGCTTATTCCCATTTTACCTCAAACTGGTCAAAGTTTGCCTGCAGGAGTCTGTGTTGGTTTATTGTTTCCACTGTTCCATCACTTGTGTAAGAAAGGAAACTGCAGGGCTTTGATGCATCAAGTGGACAGCTCAGATAATCAAACCACCAAATGCAATAAAACCCTACACTCGTGCTTCGTTTCCTTTACTTATACACACACGCTACAGCGGCTTAAAATAAATTATGTTGCACACTTTAAACTTGATTTAGAAAGCCATGTGCCAGGGTGTGATGGGACACAGATGACAGTGCATGGCCCCTGCGTCTTGCATCTGTCATCTATGAAACAGCAAGATAAGCTTTTAAGAGCAGGCACAGGGTCAGACACCTTACGTGGCTGTGGGCGGAGTGCGCGGGGGGGGGAGGCAGACGGAAGCGAAGGTCAGAGATTTCTGCCTCCACTCTGGCATTTCTCTAATGTACAGATGCTACCAGAAAATCTATCAATGCCAGCTGTGTTTGTCTAAGAGCTTGTGCAATGAAAACCCTCTGCGACAGTAGAAGATGCCATTACGTTGACCAAATAAAACAAACACAAAAAAAAAAACCAATGGCTTTTAGGGAGAAGTTGACGTATTGCTCTCCCTGTACACATGTGCACACTGAATACAAACACAAACAATACTGCTGATCGTAGCGAAACAATCAGTTGCACCTTTGACTCGGAACATGAGACATAATCAATGAAAGCCGCGTTTGACTATTAATACAGTAATTAATCATAGTCCAAAATGACCACAGGGAATGTCTGCAGTGCCAAGTAATTTGGTTAGTGGTGTGTGAAGCGATGCTCTGGCCAACACAGGTAAAACAAATGTTCCCATCATAGTTGATTCTGTTTTGGATTTCCAGCTGTTCTTTGATGTACGAGCTCACTAAGAAAGTGTTGGATTTATAGACAGTCATGGAATTTCTCTGTTTTAAGTGTTTTTTTAATGGAATGTGGATTCAAAACATGCAAATAACCACAAACTCCTCTGACACCCACAGCCGGTGTCCCTGTCTTCTCTGTCTATATTCAGAGGATATATGTGAGTAAATTTAATACTTCAGTCCGCCTCAATATTGCGTTCTCCTGTAGAAAGCTTACCGGACCGTGGCAGGTCAAAGAGTCGCCGTCAGCTCGCTCGCACTGGGCGTCACACTCCACACACACTGACCCGTTGGCATACTCTCGAATATCCCTGAGAGGTATGTAGGAAAGGAAGGGGCGGGAGGGATTGAGATGAGTGGGGAGTACAGAGAGATAAATGGTTGAAAGTCAAAGGGGAGAGCAAAGCATTGCTTAGTGAGATATCACAATGGGAAGTCTCCCAGCCAGTCTGGATCTTAAATACTCCACAACACATACACATCTACTCGGTCCCTGCACTCACTCTAACTTCAATCTGTAGGTTTCTAGAGTGACCCTGAAATTAATTCAGGATCCGAAATTACAGCGTAGTTTCACTCATGTTGTCGTTCATTTCATTCCCTTGTGTTTGATCAATATAAATTCTCCCCTCACATTCTGCCAGTCTCAAGGTCTCCGCAGGCTACTGTTGCTTTCTCTATTATCAGAATACCATCTCTTATTGTCCTGGCGTTAAAAACCTTTCACTAAAACGTACAACCACTAACTAAACCTGAGTGTTTTGGGGGACCCACGAATGCAGAGTAACAATTTTATAACAAACTAACTCCCACCCGATATGTAAAATATACGGTTTTAATTTTTTCATCGAAAAACACAATTTCAAAACAAACAGTAAACAGGAAACCGTCCCTGACAGTAACATTCACATGTACCAGGTTTTTGTGGATTTTTTTCCCAATTGAAAAAAGGACATCTGACATAAAAACACAAAAGGCAACATTGATTATTGACAACAAGGGAAGTTTTCAGTCTGCATGAAGGACATTCATACCTCCGTCCTCAGCTCACTCATCAAGTAATTCTGTCCTTGCTTTTCACTCGTTATCAAGACAGTCGAGAGGCCGTCTTCAAGGTATGTTTGTTATATTTCTCGCCCCAAAGCAATTCCCACCAATTAGTAAAGTGCACTGGAGCAAACACTAGAACTACCAATGTCAACATGTCCAAGTAGGGCCCATCTTGGATACCTAACTCCGGTCCAGGCAATTTTGTCCTCAGTGTCCTCGGAGGCCCCACATGTGTTATCCATCATGAGCCATTGGCACCAAAAAGGGCCTGTCAGGGTAGAATGCAGCCCTTTAGGGGCCCATCCAGTAGCCATGTTTGCTACTCCCTCTTCTATTCTGTGCATATTCTTCTCGGTTGCCCAAGTGGTCCACTAAACCACTTGTAAGCCCACTTTGAGAGCAGGCCAAGCTGTCCACTCCACAGAACACAACCCATATGAGCACCACTTGGACTCGCAATTCGGATTTTGACTGGACTGTTAAATATTGAGCAAATACCACATAGATACATAAACATGATGAATATGAAAAGTATGACTCATGAAACACACAATGATGGGATGTTAAGAGGTTGAAGGATTATTGCTGTTTCATTCCGTGAAGCTCTGTGTTTTGTGGATGATGTGCCAGTTGTGCTGGGGATGCTGCCGGTTGTCGGGGGTGCTGGCGTGCAGGTGGACAGGTAGGCACGGCGTGGCCCCGTGCGCAAGCAGTGACTGTGACACGCAGTGACACGCCTAGCCCCCCTGCCCTATCAACACATCCCTGTCCTTCCCCCTCTTCGGTACTCTGAACGTCAAGCATCTTTCCAGCAGTTCTGCTGGGCGAACTTTATAACAGGTTATTAATAAACTCACCAGGGGTTCCGCCTGGTTGCCTTTCATTGTGAGGTGGATATGATGAAGCTATACTTCCTTTCAAAGTCAAGGGACCCCCCTGTGGCACTCTGCAGGGTTTCCTTTAAAATGACAGTTACCACTGTGTCTTAACTGACTGGTTTCTCCCCCTGGCTTGTAATTATTTTCCATATTAAATGGGAAAATATTAATGAACTTTAAAACTGTGTTCAAAACCTTTAAAGTCAAATTTAACTTTTGATGGTTATCCAACAGCTCTTCCCTGAGTTACACTTGCATTTTTATTACATCAGATGTCCCAGCCGCTCACTGTAGTTCAGTGCTGTTGCTTAACAAATAACCATACTAATTCTATAAATGCCCTATTATTATGTGCTAAAGATCGTCTTTGCCATCTTACCCTTGATCTGTTTTAACTTGTTTACATTAGATAGTGGAGGTGCACAATAGCTCACCTTTAAAAAACATTGCAAGACACCTTTAATCCTACACAAAGAACTGTGTGTGTTAGTCTGTGAGAAATTTATTCTCTTAATTTTGCTGCAGTGGGGATACAGAAGCCAACCCTCAATCATACATCCTTTATTCCATCCACAACTAATCATCCTGACATATGAACACTGCACCCCAGTGTCTATGTTTGCATGCACTTGCATAACTCACCCTTCATAAAGGTTGCAGATTTCCACACAGCTTCGTCCGCGGCTGAAGTCTCTGCAGGAGAGGCATTGGTCTGGACCGGGACCCCAGCAGCCTGCGTCTGAACACAGTGGGTCACACACCATGTGCTCCTTGGCTGCGCAGGAGACACATTCACCACGAAAGAGAGCACAAGAGCAAATAAGTAAGCATTAAATAACATCCATAGAGTGCAAGTGTGCAGAATACTGATCCAAAATAGCTGCATATAATATTAGCAAAAAATATCACCAGTTCATGAAAGAGTGTTCAATGAAGGAACATGCAGTTTAATAGGCTCTTACTCAGCATTATATCCCTCCACATCCATAACACAGCCGTTAATTTGTGATAGCCTATAAAAGGTGTGTTTTTTGTGGGGATGACTTTCCAGACAAAGGCGGCAGTAATTGCACCAAGTCAGGATTAGGTGTAGGCCTCAAAGACAGGTTGACAGATTACACCACTTCTATTCCCTAAACAAGAAAATGTCAGTGGATGTAAACTGAAGAGTCTAATAATAATCCGTCTCGATGAGGTGAAAGACACAGAATGTTCCAATTCCAGCCTGCCGATAGCTAAACATTGGAAACGTACACCAAAGTTCACTGTACTATGCGCAATACTGTCAGAGCACAAGAGGGAGATCCTGCAGACGGCACACAGACCCATCAATCTGATTAGAGGGGGCAACGTTTTGTGATTGAAACTACTGATATAAAAATACTGAACATTATAGGCTTTTTCCATTTGCTTCAATTTAAAAATACGAGTATCTGCTTTCCATTCACATCTTCTAAATCCACAAGGTCATAGCGGCACATGCACAGCACCAGAAAGCACTATTAAGTGTAAGGATAGATGTGTGAAGCTCTGGTGAAAAGCCACCTTTGATGTACAAGATACAATTAAGACAAGAGGTAGTTTCCATGTATATCTAAACTCACATGGATGCATTCAGTAATTTAAAGAAATCCCAGTGAAGAATCTATACTCCTTCCCTCTGTGTTTCTCCTACAAGCCATTACAACCCCTACATGGATCTCTCCCATTCCCCTCTTCAGAGAGGTCCAGATCACTTTCTCTTCATGTCTCTTTTGTCCCCCTTTGTGTCGCCTCTACAAAGGTTGCTACATCTGAGAGCATTATGGTGACAAAATGTGAGTGTTGAAGCAACACGTTGACGGGACTACAGACACAATGGGAACCTTTATCATCCCATCTGCGTCACATAATTCCTTTTCGGTGGACTTTAAAAGAGACTATGCCACCATGGCTTTCTCTTCTCTTCTCTTCTTATCTCTTAACTTATCTTGTAATGTTAAAACTGAAAACATGTGTTCCTTCCTTCGAGGGCACAGGATGAAACCAAACCACCTGTTAGGCTCATCGTATGTAAACTGACCCGGCATAGGGGAAGAGAAGAGGGATTGACGGGTGAAATAAAGGGAGGATGAGAGGTGAGATGGGTTTTAAGTACACAGCACTTCCAAGATCAAAAATAAACTTCAAATGTTTCTGACGCGTTCGGGAAACAAAATCCGACGGGACTCAAGTTGGCAGATGTTGGCAGGAAGTTGGAACACTGATTATTCCTGAGGAATTAATAAAGAAGGAAAGAGACTTGATGTCTGTAAAGTTTCCGTTACAAAGACCTTGATAACAACCCCGCTGACACTACAGCCAGTAATCATGATCAGGAGCATCATGACGTAGCTTGTCAGCAACAATATACAGGACGTGATGTGTTCTGACAGCTGTTACAGCTCAATCAGAAGAAACTGGGAAGTTTAAAGCAAAGCTCATCAGCAATATCTATCAGATGCAAGGTATTGCAAACAGCCAGCAAATTTAAAAAGCTGTGGCCTTCATTGGTAAAAATATATTTGACATGTTTGACAACAATTATAATAGATTTTTAAAATTAGAACTTTTTAATTTGAATTTTGTCAAATCCGGATGCAAATGGGCACATGCAGACTCCTCGTCTGTCCTCGCTGGCCTGTAAGGGAGGAAGAGCTGTATCAACGGATATACACTGAAGTGTGTGTGTGTGTGTGTGTGTGTCTCTGTGTGTGTGTGTGTGTGTGTGTGTGTGTGTGTGTGTGTGTTAAACACAAAGGAACTGCCCAGGGGGAAAGAGCACATGAACAGGACCAACTCAATAATGCAAATACTGGCTAATTAATGAACACTAAACCTAAATTAATAATGTCTTAAGACTTTTGGCAGTGATGTAGTAAAAGCTCTACTATTTTTAGAAACATATTTTTGCCTCATCACTTCAGGTATTTGCCTTTTTCATTTGGCCAGAAAAACCTTGCAGTCCGTGGACGGTTTTGTTGGTTAATTAGTCTAATTACGGGGACATTTTGAAAGTCTTTTGTTCAACTCAATTAGTGATATAATAGCTTCCACTCATATGCCAGAGAGAGAATAATAGAAATGATACGAGTTTGAATTAGACATGGTTTCAACGTTGTCTTCCGGAGGAGCATAGTGAATTTTATGAAATCAGATTTCCTCACATTGAAACAGTGTATGAAACTGATTTTACACAACTGGGAGTAAATCTGTTAGGTTGTGTGTTGGAGCTTCTCGTTAGTGTCTGAGTCCTCTGTTCTCTCACACATTCCAATGATGTAATAATAAATAGTCTTTTGTCAAATGTAGCAAGTAAAACTTGCAATTGAAGAATCTTTGTCTAAGGCAGCTCGGCCACGGGGAAGCGAGGCTAACTGTTGATGGTGTTCAGTTTTCTTTTGGTAGTTTTGGTACAAACTTACAGCACCCCAGCGGGCTTCGGTTGTTGCGGATCAAAACCTTCTGGTTAGTGGCACGGATCAGTCTGGTCCAGTTGACGGTATTGTAGTAGCAGAGCTGGGTGTTTTCTGCGATATGGATGTTCCCGGCACTGATCTCTCGTAGAGACTGAAGCTGCAGTGATAAGATGCCATGCTGCTTTAAGACAAGCAGGGAGATCCCACTGCGAGGGAAGAGAGAGCCAGACAGGAAAGAAAGGAAGATTGGAGGAGCAGGAGGAGAAGGGATGAGGACGAACAAGGCGAGGGAAGGAAAACAGAGAAAAGGGGAAGACGCATGGGAATTAATGTCACATGTTTTTGTCAATCAAGATTTGGGAAAAACATACAACAACACTAGACATCATATTTCACTGGGATCACAGCAGCAGTGGCGCCAGTCAACATGACGCTGTTTTAAGTGCTCAGCAGTCACGACTACATCATTACATGAAAACTCAGCCTCCGCTCAATTAAGCTCACTTCAAATACATTTCACTTATATAGCGACCAGACAACATTGCACTGCTTCAAACGTGGTTTCATTTTGATACACACTTGTAAAGTTTCATGACAGCATCTTGCATGTATGTGAACATTGAGACTTATATTAAGAACACATCTAATTGTCTCTCAAACACCTTCAGTAAAAATCTATTATAATCCTCTTTAGGGGACAATGTATTGCTGCGGTCTTGTATTATACAACATTACGTATATGAAGGTGTATGTAATGAATTGTATTGATATGATTGTATGTCATTATAATGTTCATTTACTAGCATTCACAGCTGTATCAGACTGATAACACACTGCATCTGTCAGTTCTTCTGATCATGCCAATTTTGTTTATCACATTCTATTTCCACAGTGTAATGTCAGCACTTTTCCTTTCTTTCTTTCTATTGTATTTTTTCCTTTTGTTCCCTTCTTCTTTGTCTTCTTCCTCTACCCCAAAACCCTTCCCCACACTTGCACAGTTTAAAACCAACCAGTGCAGAGGGCTGTCAGAGCCACCAGAGAGTATGCAGGATGAAGCATGCGGGGCAAGGCTGGGCAGCAGGCTGTAATTTGTTTTGCAGCCTGTTGTTTCCCATCTGCAGGTGAGTGACACACAAGTGCAACGCCCAGACACTCGTGTGCACGCATTCAAACACAGACATAAACCGCACTCTACCAGCGAGGCAGTTTCTTTCCATCTAAATGTCACGGCGAATTTGTAGAGCACCTTTAGAGAAATCACCAGAAAACTACGATAAAACATTATGTTCTGTTGGATGGAAAGCCACTATGCTGGCTTCTTAAATGTCATCACAAAAAAAGGTGTTTCATGCAGAGTGGTTAGTAGTGCAACTAATGTCAGACATATTTCTGTCAACAAAAGCAAAGAAAAGAAAAGAATTACAAGAAGCAAAATTCAAATCCTCATTAATTACCACAAACACAAAACCATTGATTTGCATTAAAAATGTGTTTAACATATAATCCAGGCTACTACATAACAACACTACCCTCTAAGGCACCGTGTTGTCACATGTCAAAGGAAATCTATAGCTTTAGGTAAAGTTTATTCTCATTTTGTTTCAATCTATTTCAAAAATAATAGTAGATTTTATCCAGTTAATAAATTGTTATTCACAAAACACTGTTCCATCTGAGTTAATCCCTGATCATGTGGAAGTCCTGTCCTGATTAGGGACAGTGGTAGCAGGGTGTATCCAACCCAGTTTGCAAAATTCCTTTATTCCATTTTCTATTCCTATTATCCTTTTTGCAGGGTCTGAATTGTTGTCTATTACAGGGCTGACACACACACACACACACACACACACACACACACACAGACAACCATTCACATTCACATCTGTGGACAATTTCCAGTCTCCAATTAACCTGGCTGAATGTTTCTGGCGTGTGGGTGGAAACTGGAGCACCTACAGGAAACCCAGAACCTTCAGGTGTGAGCTCAACACTGCTGCACTGTGACGCCCCGAGGTTTGGAAGATCATTAGACATAATTGTTAGTTCTCACCAACAGATGATATCCTCCGAACCGGCCGTGGGTCCTGACACGACTCAGCCATTGAACTTAAGATCACAAGCATGCATACCCATTTTTTTTGTTACGGATCATAACTCGGTGTTCTTGTTAACCTGAACATGTTATGATTAAAACAACAGCACCTCCTTTTGAGTCAGCGCCCCGTAACTCCACTCTACAGAATCGTGTAGTGACTTTGCAGAGCAAATTGTAAATATTGGGTAAACTGTGCTTCCTCACTTAAGTTGATTTGCACACCTCAATCAATCGTTAATCTGGTGAAGACGGGTCATTCTGATGTGATAAACCTCCCAATTGTTGAGGACGTTGATGAGGACCGTTCACCTGCTGCCTGTAGATTATTTTCTATGTTTCCTTAGTTACCAGGCAACAGATGTATTACAGATAGACAACAGTTCACTGCTTTCAAGTGTTTGGTCTCTCTACCATGGTAATGAATTGGTTCAAGTCCTCACTTCAAAAACAGGCTATTATGCATCAATTGGTAGCTGCACATGAGTGTCCCCCAACAACAGGTGGAGTCGGGCTGAGGTCGATTCTCTGACTTGAAGCCTGGTTTAATCTGTGCTTGCTCTATTTGGCTGACATATTAAAACATATGGTTTTGTATCACATGCAAGCAGAGGACATCGATAAATCTGTAGTGTTTTAATTGTTTTGCATCCATTTGAGAGAGTTGATGAGTTTGTTGTTGGTCATTTTTGAAACTTTAATTTGTGGTGCTGTTGAACTGTACTAGATTATACTGAGAGGTGTCTTAATTCTGTCAACCCCTAATCATCTGTACGGGATGGACACAGCTAGTAATTGTATCCAATTACCTTGGCCTAATTCAGTCTGAGGTATTACTACATTGACGTATTCAATTACTGCTTAATTTACAATTTCTTTAATTTTACAAAGAGCTCCTGCTTCAAACATGCCTGAGCTATATGTAATTTAGTTTTAATTAAACTAATCCCATTAATTTATTAACAGCATGCCTTTCCTTTACAAGTAATGAGCTCTTTTCTGGAAATCCCTAACACAGCTAGAATGTAGATTATACTTATAGTGGGTCTCGTGCGCGTACCTGTACAGAGCTCTCCCTCCAATAGTTGCCAGGTTGCTGAAAACACTCAGGTCTGTCATGTTGTCGGGCCAAGACTGGATGTTCAGAAAACCTAAATGGGGACGCAGACACACACAGACACACGTTATAATGAGTCACCAGTATTCGTCACACAGTGACAAGAATGTAATAAGAGTTGTCATCTCTGGAATCAGCACTACGCCAGGACTATAGTAACCACAGCACCTGAGTCTCATCAGAGAGCCGCCAAGCATTCCTGAGCCAACACACGTAGGAACGGAATCTTCAGAGGCGCCAAAGACGATGAGAGGAAAGTTGGATATATCGACATTTTTTGCGTTTCCTTTAGGCCTCTCAACTGTTGAATCATTAACAAGATTAAATGAAGAGTTGAGGGGGTGTTGGAGGCTCATTTAGGATTTTCTATAATGGATTCAGAAATATGAAATATATTGTAGAGAAAGGCAGACGGGAACAAACCCCCAGCCTGAACAGGAGGACAAACAAAACGGATGAGGGAGTGAGACGGTTTTGAGAGGAGAGGATTTCGGCAAAGAGAGATAAAGAGGAAGAAGAAGTTATAAAGGGACAAACAGGTGAATGAAATGAAAGAGAAAACACATCATATAGTTATTAAAACAAACCATGTGACTTTCAGCTGCATTGCCTTGCTGACAATAACACGCTGGCGAAAGAGGGAAGGAGAAGGAAGCGGCGGTGGAGGGTAACAGAAAACTTCAGGTTCTGATGGGCAATCCGACTTTTATTACACTGCGTTTTATTCCCACCGGATGCATAATGTTGTTTATCCAGAAAGGGAAGGATGTTGGAGAGACGCAAGTTGCAGAGTTGAAGGCTGCTCATCTTCTGTTGACAAGAGAGCAGTAACCTTCAGCACCACCTTTAGCAGTCGTTGAACATACTTTTGTTTGTTTTCGAAATCCCAGTTGAGCAGCAGCATCGTGAATGCTGAGTGCGTTTGTCGAAGAAATGGGGGGAAAAAAAGTATGTTAATTATGGTGTATCATTAGGGTTAGGTTAATGGCTATGGGCAGATTTGATTCTACATTTACAGAAGTATTATTGCAAAGCAAGTAGGAGCAAATCTACATTTCTCCTAAACTGAGTGGTTTGATGAGAATAGAGTTTATGTGAATCATAAAAAAAACTCTTGTAGAATGTTTACCAACACTTTCTGGAGCTGTTCTGGTGGCTCGTTGTGGCTCAGCACCTTACTAAGAAACACTCTTTAGTAGGGCCACTCACACAGCAGACGGAGTAGTTACCCTAATTAAAGTTAAGTATAATGAGGTGAACAGCTTTACACTGAGTTAATGGGCAGCCGCCGCATCTCGTCCAGATGCAAACGGGTACGTCGGTGTCAGACGCAGTGAGCCGTGAGAAAGTTGATGTTATCATCGCTGTGTTGCGCACTCACTTCAGTACACAGACAAAAGGATGTGAATTTGGACAAATCCACAAAACACTCTTTGCATTATTTAAAGCTGCAAAATCAATTACTCAGCTTTTCTCTCTGTTCCCGATCTGAGAAGCTGCTAATTCGGCTAAATACTACAGAGGCTGCATTTGAAACTGTTTATTTAGCTGTGCCAAAGACTCCATTGCTGTTCAAAAGCTATTAAAACACATTAGGGGGGCACATCATTGAACACGCATCATGATAAACAGCTCAGCGTGGTTCATTTAGAATAACTGTTCCTTTACATCATTTACTGTTTCATAGACACCAACATGCCCAACTGGTTATTTAGCCTTTTTAGTCCAGTATGTAATGCATGTATAACACAAACATCACTAAGGCATCACACTGTGCTACTGCCAGATGTGCTGGTGTTTGGAGAATGGTGCATTTAGTGTTTACCAATTCCTTCTGTGTCTTCACCTCCTTACCTCTGTAAATGAGTGGTTTTGCGTCGCAAAAGTGAAGTGAAGATCACAACAACAGGCTCACGGTAGGCTAGTTTATATTCTGCTAAGAGCACACTAATGCTCAAAGCAAATTATAGCGCGGAGCCATTTAGGAAAGAAGGTCATGAGCTCACAAGCAAAGGTTAAGAGTGGTGAAGTCGTGGTGATTATAGTCCAAGTCACAACATTGAGCAATCCACTTATGTTAACCGGCACAGATTGTTGTGCGATCAGCCACTCTGTGACGGAAACTTGACCTGCAAATATGCTTTTGGAGATGCTGTAAAAGAGAAGGAAGACGAACGGGGAAAAAAAAGGCAAGAAATGAGCTGAAGAGGGAGAAACCAGTGTGTAGGATGAGAGCTTCTCTCCTACACATCTCATTTGAAAGCAGGAGAAACGCCGTGTGACCTCGAGGTCGCGATCGCAGGTCGGCTGCCTCCCTCAGAAGTCGCCTCGTCTTGACAGCACAGAGACTTGACAAGCTGAGCGGACACACATGTCTGACTGCACAGCATTTGGATTTGCCATCACTCATTGAAAAAACAAAATTAAATGAAATTCCGTCGAATCCGTCCGGTTTTCAAAATTTCCATTTCTGTGATTACACACCTTTCGGAACAAATGAAAGAAATAACTGAAGCATTGTTGTATTTGAATTATATTTCGCACATTTTTAGTCCACAGTCTGACACTAATGTGTCATTTATTAAAACGGCAACTGTTTATGCAATGAATAAGTGTTGCTAACTAATAGCCCTTTTTTAAACCAAGTTACAGCAAGTTTAAAAACATTTGAATCTCTCCTGTTTGGGGAGAAGGTCTATAGAACAACTCGGTTTAATCAGTGTATATTGTGTATTTTTCCTTACCTGTCTTTGTTTCTTTTTGTGTTGAATATCTAATGTCAGTATAAGGATCAATAAAAAATAGAACAATGGACGTGTAAAGAACTAGACAGTAGCAATAATTACAACTCCTACAATTCTTCAGTTATTGTAACATTGGAGATACAAGGCATTGATGGCTTTGCCTAGATTTGAAGGATGACAGTGTACATGCGGCTCAGAAGAAAGGGGTTGGCATAGGGCAGCTGAAGGATTAATGATGCACACCACATGTTTTCTTCATGGTGCATGAAGGGAGAGCTGGGACAGTGGGACTCAAGGCTGCAGACTCCCCGAGGGAAAAGCAGCAAAGAGACAGAGGAGATTGAAAGACTCATCTAATATTCTTCTTATGCTGCATTGGCTGTGCTCAGTAAGGACAGTGAGTGGTGGGAGTGGGCGAGGAAGACACAGCTAGGGGTGTCACGACTTTTCCAAACCCACAAATCCTTTTTCGGCCTTGATTACATGTTATTTTTGATGATTATTTTTATTTTAGCATTGACTGTTATGCCATTGTTATAGGTCGGGTTAATCAGGGATTTAGTGTAGCAACATATAAGAAGCTTTTGTCTGCTTTTAATAAAACAAAACTTCCCCAAGTTGCACGCACAGAAAAAATATACTTGGAAATTTGTTATGACTAATGGGTAATGATAATATAAACACTATATATGCCATAGGACTGCAAGAGAAGGGTAACAGTAAGAGTACATTTTTTAAAAAAAAAACATACTGCATGTTTATTTATTTAGCGAAGATATGTGTTTGGATGTGCAAATGCATGCAGTGAAAGGACATAACTCACCAGTAATTTCCCGGACGGTGCGGAACACGTTTAGTTTTTCTGGGTCCAAAGCCTTAATGTTGTGATAAGCGTCCCTGTGAATGATGATGGGAGATCACAAACAACTTGCATAAAATAAAAGTTGTGAGAAAAAAAACAATCCTCTTAACAACAGCAACGCACTTAGCTCGGCGAAGAAAATGACATGCTGGAATATCAGAACGGGTCAGTAAACTATTTCATCTTTGAATAATATGTGTTATTTTTCCCCTCGTTCAACTCGCTAAAATACTTGATGATGAACTTCTGCGTCTCACACCGACACTCTTATCTCAAGAAAAATCGGCATGAAAGCAACAGTGGTATAAGTGGAGGAAAAACACATTTAACTACCATCGTTTACAAGATGTTTGGACCCTAATGGATTCATGTTGAACGAGGTGGTTTAAAAGCGTGACTAAAAGTACATTTGTGAAACATATTTTCCAACCGATATCATCACAAATGAAAACTGCTAATGAGTCTGAAAAGCTGAAAGCTTCAACCCTCACCCTTTGATTCCGGTGATGAGAAAGACCAGGTTGCCGTTGATTTTGGTGCAGTTGACAAACGTGTCGATGTTGCTGGAGTCCACCGTCTGATCTCCCTGCAGGCTGGCTGTGCCGATACCATCACACGCTGGAGTGAACAGTGAGACGGCAGAACGAGACAATGACATAACAACACACAGATAAAGGAGATTAAAACTACATTTCATACAAACTCTTCCATAGAGGTTCTTCTGCTATTGCTCAAAACTTCCCTTCGCCACAGAAGTAAAGTGCTCTTTCCAGTGCCTATTTTCTTTAATGTTGATGGTTCACCTTTTGGGCAGATGTCCGTACAAGGAATGCACATCTTAATGCGCTTCTCCTCCACCTCCATCTTGTTACTCGGGCATGCTCTCACACAGGAGCTATGGTCCACCACGAAGTTGTCTGGAGAAAAAATAAAACACTGAGAATGTCAAAAGCAGAATAACGCTAGCTGTCCGTCAGACAGGAACACAATAAGTGGCACTTTGTTGCAATGACATAAAAGGTGCTAAAAGCCACTTCGCTGTGTCTGACTGATGTCACAGTTCCTCTTGAACAGTTTGTCTTCTGAACTTTTTTAAGTGTTTCCAGATTTAGCTGTGGACTTCTTAATTATTGCTGTTTTGGACTCTGTTTAATTTATTTCCTGTTTTATTTTGGTTGTCTCATTTAATTTGACTTCCTGTTAGTTATTGCTTTCACCTGTGTCTCCTCTGCTAATCAGTCCTGCCTCGTCCCCTCCTCAGCCAATCAGCTCCCTGCCTGCCCTTGAGTTCTCCCACCTGTGTCTTGTTACCTAATTAGCACAGTTTGTATTGTAGTTCCAAGTTTCCACTCTGTCTTTGTCAGATCTTTGGGTTTCTGTCATGCCGTACTGTGCTGTCCAGTTCCTTTTTGTTTCCCCTCCTGTTTTCAGTTACATTTTCAAGTTCCTGGTTTGCACCTTTTGTTAAATTCATATAGTTATTCAGTACCTGGCTATCTGATTTTACAACTCTGCCATTGGGTCCACCTGCCTCCTCATACAATTGTGACACTGATTATTAGTAGTTAGAAATTTAGAAGAAATATTTCAGTACTTTATATTACTTAGCAGCTGAAATATGGTGGACTGGATATGGATGGACTTCACAAAAAGTCCCTATTATATTTTCATTTAAAAGATTTTATTATGAAACAATACAATTCTGCAGTAACTTTACATGACTCCCACACAGATGTTAGGATACATTAAACAATAAGTACAGGAAGGGATGTAGAAGAGAATCTATACTTCAAACGACAGGGTTTCGGTGAGAAGCTGTAAGTACAGAGAGCTGCCTGATTTAAACATCTGTATCTCTGGTCGTCTGAACAGATTTGAATTGAGTCTTGCAATAAATGTTTTGTTTCAGGGAGAGGAGCAGGGTCTTCAGAGGTTGGGTACAGTCAGCTTGGTCACCAAAACCTGCTTGGTTGGAGTGCAGCCCTGACGTGACTCGACGCAGCTCTGCACGTTTAAACAGCTTGGCATTGTTTAACTCAGTGCGGCAGAAAGTCTCGATGAAAAGTCATAAAACACGCAGCTGAGACAGTCTGACTTTGTTGCTGCTCTCACAAATACACCCCGTTCATTACACACAGTTTTGCCAAAGCAAAATATTCCCCAAACAGAGATGGTCCAGGGTTAAGGGGGTCAGCCAGGTCCAACGTTAGGAAGAGAATCTCTAAGGCCAAACACAGTCACAAACAGAGACTTGAAAGGAACTTCAACTTGCAGACATCAAACTTCCCAGCAGTGTGTCCCCAACCAGCTCTGCTGCTCTACCCAACAAGCTCAACTACTTCTGTTCTCGCCTTGACTGGGGAAATAAAGAGGTTATCCTCCGAGCAGATCCACCACCCAGTGAGCAGCCGCTCTTATTCTACAGCTCATATTTCTTGCTCCACTCTGATGGAGTCGAATAGATGGAAGGCAGCTTATATTGGTCTATGAATGATACATGTAGGAAGCCTTCTGTAATAACATTCATAATATTAAAATAAAACTGGAAGGGTTGTTTTTTTTCTACATACTATTGAAGTAGTATGAAGTGACAATAAATACCTAATGAGGATTTTTAACACTCATCGGGAAGAAAGAAACATGTGGAAGGAAAACAGCACAAATGAAAAATCCTTGCTGTTGTCTGAGATGTCTTTGTTGTCCCCTCCGTGCTGATCTCCTTAACTTAGCAGTTTGGTATCAGCAAATCTTAATACTTTGGACTTTCTATTTGAGCTAAGGCACTTAAATCTAATCCTATTAAATTGATCAGCCAGGCCAACACAAATAGTAATTACAGGAAGTAAAGATAACCAGATATAAAGGTGCAGAGCAAATGGACCAAACAGATGTTACTGGCAATCCGTTGTGAAGTGTTGCTGCAGGTGGGTAGTTCATCAGCCTGTTCCTGGTACCTACAGTGGATTGTCCACACTAATACGTCCCTCAGTATGGACCTCAGCCATGTGGGAGCAAGGCTAAGATTCAAAGAGCCTCTTCAGTAATTATGGCCGTCCCTTGTACCATGTAATGAAGAATGAGTAGGCAGTTGACAAGTACTAACTGCAGCCTCTCCTCTCCAACCCCTCTAAAATCATGGTGTGGTTTCAAGTTTACAATTAGGACTACTGTATTTCTCTGTCCTCACTTGTGGTCAAGGGACTGCGGTCTCCTGCAGTAACGCCGTCACAAACAGACAAGTCAAAATCAATCTTGACTCGCGGGTGGCAAAAGGGATCAAACAGCGGTCTCCCAAAACAATAGCTGGTGTTTGGTTTGGCAACTGTCACTTCAAATAGACTTCAAAATAAGTCTAATAAAATAATTTGAGAATAAAATAAAAAAAGGGTTTTGGGTTTCATACTCAGCTCATCAGGTACTGATACTTTGGAGACAGTACTTGTATGATCACAGGTATTGAGCAGTAGTAAAACAGGTGTAGGTTTGAGTGTGTGTGTGTGCTGGTTTCCAGGTGTTAAAACTTACGTGGGCACTTCTTGACACAGAAGGCTCCATATGTGTACTTCGCCCTTGGATTATGTTCCAGTTGGAAGGTGGTGGGGTTGTAGACAAATGGTTGGGGGCACTGGGTCACACATGCCCCACTGTCATTGAAGTTTGTGCAGGCCTACAAGGGCGCACACGCACACGCACACGCGCGCGCACACACACACACACACACACACACACACACACACATTCAAAGCATAAATCACATTTGAATGCAATGCAGTACCTGACGGACATGCAGTGTGTACTAACGCTGCTCAGTGGAGATCTGGATAGGATTTTTGAAAATGACAAGATTATTACATCATTAGTTTTCTCACAAATAATTTGGTAGAAGGATTTATATATTTGGATATATTTTACAATGCAAATAGCCGGTTTGAAGGGGAATTTTCCAGTAAAGTAAAGTGTGTATGTGTGTGTTTGTGTGTGTTTGTTCACTCACAAAGCAGTCTGTGTCTTTCGGTCCAAAGCAGCCACCTGCACACTCACGGTGGCAGCAGTCACTCACATAGGGGCCGAAACAACGGCCGTCACACTGCTCTGCACACACCGTCTTAGTTACTGTGGGGTGACAGATTTGTAAAAGGATGAGAGAATACCTTCATCGGCAGAAGTCAGGTGACCTCCGTCGGAGTGCAGCCTTTCACCACAATCTGACTTTACATCTGGAAATGATGGGACTATTGATAGTGGAGTAAATATTAGGTTTATATATCAGGCTGCACCTTCAGTTCATCAACAGCTGTAATGTAGACAGAAATAACCCACCTGTGTTCTGGACATTGACCCTACTAAGTTTCTAAAGGAGGTAATCCCTGCTGTTATTTTATTTTGTTAATACTAATCTATTCATTCAAGACACTTGAGTGATTTCACAACTAGTCTTCTCAACAATGCCACTCGTATCATCAGAAGGGGGAAATCATCCTGTGTAATTGGATGCAGGTACATTGTAAAGCGATGAGGCTCTTCAACAAGGAAGCAGGACGGTGAAATGGGAGAAGAAATTAGGAAACATGCCACTTTCAATGATCCGTCCACATAATGTGATTACTTAATTATGTAAAGATTTGTGACTGGCATCATTACAGAGTTCTGCTCTTTCTTGTGGTGCAGAATACGCAATGATGAGTTCATCAATAATTCAAACAGGAGTATGATTCAAGTTGATGTAAGTTCAATAGTATCCCAACACATTTCCACACCAGGATTATATCAATTCACATATATAAAGCAGGTGGTGAGACACAGCTGATGTGTTGGTGATTTATAGCTGAGCAGAAGAAGTTAATAGGTAATGAGGATGAATAAAGCAAACACAGTTGCATGCCCCAGATTGCATACGTTGTCTATGTTATACTTGTTTGCATATTTCTAATTTTAAATACTTCAACAAATGATGTCATTTTCTACTCAAATATCAGTAATTTATGATTTCATCACATTCCCCAAAAACCCAATTCTTCCTCAAAAGGCAGGATCCAGTCAGTTCCCTCTTTCCTTTGAAAACTTAATACCAGCAATATCCAATCTTGTTACCTGTGACTGGATAAAATCAAAGCTGTGGGAGCAGGTCCCAGCACAAAGCAGGTATTTTAATCTAAGCTGCTCTGTGAGGAAATCTGCCAATAATGTGCATGATAAATTTGGGGGATTGAGGGTAGAATGTTGTTAGTGGAAAAGGTATTTTTATACCCACAGCAGCTGTTGAAAGAAAAGTTACATTACTGACAATAAAATCCCAGGTTTTCTCACTTATTCCCGGGAAAGAAAAAACATTCTGAGATCAACATTACAAAGCATCGCTGGTGTGTTTTCTATTTTATTGTGTGTGTGTGTGTGTGTGTGTGTGTGTGTGAGTGCACACGGGGGTTTGACGTGTCCTGTGTTTACATTTGGCTTCCCAGTGACAAGATCCCATCACAGTGATGGATACGAGCCGCAGACAACCTGCCAAAGACACAAACATACATCCACACCTCACGCGACGTCTGAAGTGCCGTCGGTTGGCATTCCATTAAAGGTGTCTGGTTTAAAATGAAATGGCCCGTTTTATTCTAAAGACACTTTGTCAAACAAATGACCTTGCCAAGAGACGCGGTGCTGTTAATCAATTTTGCTTTAAACGTCCACTTTAAGGGAAAAAAGGAAGGAAAAAAAAAAGACACACTTCTCCCCAACAAATACAATAAATGTTCATCTCATAAAATATGCCCGGAGGCTTCGTTCTAACAGACTGTGGACGGCGGCATCAGTCACGGTGAGCCGCTGCCTGTAACTTCCCTTTTACATGAGAATATTTGTGGAGAGGAAACATTTTCTTTACTGAGTGACATTTTGTTTGTCTAAGTCTTAGTCCTTTTGTCTTTTTATGACATTTAGGTTCATCAGAACTCTACTGAACAAAGCAAACAAGCTTAGAACCAGTAGAACCAGAGGAGGAGCATCTCCCCAGTTTCCCTCTGCGTACCCCAGATTTCATCTTAATGATATATTCTGCAAGCGATCACTGTACAGACATGTCAGTAACTAACTCGACTGAATTTCCAGGTTTGTTTTCTATCATTGCAACGATACAAACCGTCTTTATTATGGTTTTGTAAGACTCCAGTGAGCGATTGGATATGAGCAGTATAATATGCTCAGTTACAGGCTGTCACACTAATTAGAAGAAGGGTACAATATCACTTGCAACAGCAGCGGTTTGTAAACACAAACACAAACTACTCCGAGTCTTAATTAACGTTACTGTTAACACTACGTCATGTCGTGCGCTAATGGTTCGGGATTCACGGAGACTCTGTTAATGAGCAGGACAGCCGGCTGACAAGTTACAATTTATGGTCATTATATTAGCTTTAACAAAAAAAATACAAAAATCAGTGAGCACAGAGGAAGTTAGAGTTGACAGAACGTCGTCTGCCACACAGACACGGTTTGCTGAGGCAACAATTTAAGATTTAAGCATTCCATCTCCATCCAGCTTCCTGCCTCCGTCTAATTTGCATATTTCTTTGTTTCTGTCATCAGATGAATATGAGAGTGTTTTTTTCCAACATGAATTCAGGTGAATGACAACATCTCTCTATCTGAAGTAATCGATCACCCAGACAGCTGAAAGCTACTACAAAGGTTACAGAGCTCTCAATACCAGGTCTTTTGGGTGTATTCACTTCTCTCTTAAGTTGCTGACACCAAACATCTTTTTGTTGCTGCTGATTTTTAGTCAGAAGAATTAGTCATGAAAATGTCACATTACTCATCTTTGAAGCTGTTTTTCATTTGACATTTTTCACTTTCTCATTCCGCGTACTTCAGCACAACAAAAAATCAAGAGGTTGTGAGTGAAATCAAGCAGAGCGGGGATGAATCATTCCATCCGCGTATGGGTGAGGACTGAGAGGTGGGAGCGTGATAGCGGCCAACAGGAGGCAGACGGACAGGGACAGGTCTCGTCCGGGGGGGGCGGTCGGTGACGTGTTGTTAACAGGTCCTGGTCAGTTCATTCCTCAATATCTTAATGAGATCGTGACTGCAGAACAAGTAAGATGAGACATGCCAAGCTCGGAAGCCCTTAGATTAAGTGGTCCGTGCACAGAGCGATGTAGCAAGGAGAAGGAAATTGATGGTTGAGGGGAGTGCAATGAAATTGGAAAAGGGAGATGAGAAACAAAGAGATATTAATGGGGAAAGGATAAAGGCATGTGTGTGCTTTGTCCGTCTGTATGAATACATATGTTGTCATTGTACGCTGACGAAGGACAGACAGTCGTTTGTATGTAAGTATGAAGCCGATGGAAAGAGACGCCGAGTTTGAGAGCCTGGAGAAGATGAGTGAAGGAGAGCGTATAAGTAACATAGAGCTCTCTCCCCTGCTGATGGACTCAGGAGTGACTCATTCTCTCTCACAGCTGCCATTAGCTGTTATAAGCAGGGGGGGTTCTTGTTGGGGGGGGGGGCTATGGATGTTGCTGAGCAATGAACCCTTGTACTCATGAATACCTGTATAGAACTGGTTTATTTAAAACACAATGAGGCAAAAATCTAAATTTGAAATCCTTAATCCAAACCGATGACTCTCGTTCCTGTACAAGCGTGTAATGTTGGCATGCAGTTTGAATCCATGTCGATGTGCGTGCTTTAATTTGATCTACATTTCTCCAATGTAATTGAGGCACGAGTACGTGGAACAAACCTGGCCAGTATTTGATCTTATCTACTGGTAGTGCACTGCAGCCTTGGACACAATAATATTAAACTTCATAGCCATAAATTAGGCAACGTTTCTGATCGGACAGAAATAACGAACTTTCAAAGATTTTGAGATGTACTTACAGCTTTGACACTGGTCCTCTTTTGGTCCCCAGCAACGACCGTTACACGAGCGATGGCACTTCTGACCTGCAAATTATATCACGGAAAGAGGTGATTGACATTTCTACTTAATCACAAAATATGATGAGAATCATTCTTCACAAATCCATAATAATTTAATCATATATGAGCTAGAGATGCTGAACAGGCATCTGCACGCCTCAAAGCCTTTGCATACCTTTTTAAATACCCAGAATGCTTGTGTGTTGTTATGATTTAAGTGGTCTGAAGTATCGTCCTCGTATATGCCTGTCCGGTTATGTTGAGTTATTGATTATTATTATAATAACAGTCTAACATAGAACCCCAGCTACTTCAACGCTAAACAGCACGGTTAGGGTTCATTATAAAACATGATGGAATGGTTATGAATGGTTTTAAATTGTGCGATGGCATCATTGTTTGCTTTCACTTCCTACTTCATACGTCTGGTATTCTCGATGTAACGCACTGATGATGGTGAAACCTGCAGTCCTTTAACAGCGCTGCGATCCCCTCCGACTGGTACACGCTGTTCTAGTCGTAAAAAACTTGAATGACCTTGGCACAGGTTTTGTCTGTCAAAACAAGACAACAATCTCTTTCACTCCTCTCTAAATCTGCTCAGTATGAAACCCGCAGCACACATCCGGTCGGTATAAAAGCAGTAAAGTAGCAAAGCACGGCATCATACCCTCAGAGCTTTAGTCAGTGCCTTTCTAGGTTTTTTTTTTTTGGAGAACTTAATTGACTGTCTGGTAATTTACTGTGGGGGAAGTGCGCCTGGATAAGTGCAGAAGTGCTGTCCTCTGTCCATCAGCCTCTCCAGATGAGAGCTATTAGCACCGAGACTGACTCTATTCCCCGACACGAGTCTCTCCATTTTCTGTCCTTCTCCTCTTTCTTGTCTGTGCCCCTCTTCACTGCACACTCCATCTCTTTCAACCTACATCAACCCCTCTCCGATACATCACTCCTCTGCGGATCTCTTTCACTTAATGTCTACCTCTGTCTCTCTTTGTTCTTTTCCAGTCCGTCTCTCGCTTTCTTCGGCACGTCTCCTTCAAACTAGCGCTTTGACAATGCGCGTGTGGAAGAAGTTGACATCCCTGGACCGTATGAATAGCGGCGCATAAAAACGATAATGATAGAAATGTCAGTTAGCCATGAGTTGTTGCCTTTCGGTGCCAAGTGTGCAGGCTGCGCTTCTATCTCTGTTCTCCTCCGAGCCTGGTGCCCTGCGAATTTCAAAGTTTCATTTAGTGTCCAAGGTCTTCACTATCTCAACCTATAAATTCTCGGTGACTTACAATAAACCTCTTCCACCCCTTTTCCTGCACCATAATCTTTTACAACTTCTTAAAACAGCCCGCGAAGGTTAAAATGTCATGAATGCTGATATACCCGGGCTGGTGCAGGGCAAAGGGAAACCTGTTTTTTTTTTTTTTTTACTTAATCAACAGCACAACAGTAACATGATACCAATGTAAAGCTTGTGTCTCCCTAAAGAATGACAGAGATTATGTTCTCAATGCAGATTACAGATTCGGACACCCCTGACCTTTTGGCAGTCCCGTGAGGACTTGCACATGAATCAGGGTCGATCTAGGGTTAGGAGCACCGTATGGAGGAGGGTGATTAAGCAGAATATCAATGCTTGAGCCGTAGATCAACATTGACGCCTCCAGTGAGTGATGTGGGAGGAATCCAAGGGCAAAACGTGTAAAATAAACTGAATAAAAATAGAAACTCAACACTCGTCTCAAATTTGGATTTATCACTGTTAACGAGCATTTCGTCTTTGCACAGATGGTTCGCGAAAACCTGAGAGAAGTTAGCTGATGTGCTCGTCTCCCCACAGAAGACTTCAACCTGACCTGTCCGACGTAGGAAGGAAACGTCAACGGGCTGATACATGTATTCAAATGACTCTTGCACGTTGGAGAAGAGTTCTCTTTGCAGACCGAGCTCTCCCTATTCACCGGATGTGTCCCGTATTGAGAAGTTCTGGATCGTCAGAATCTAAACGTGTGCTGATCCCCGGGAATATCTATGAACGACGCACAGTTCTTGTGGAGGAATTCCACGTCTCAATCAATAATCTGGTTCCTTCTTTGGGAAGAAGAAGCAGTGCATTGCAGAATACAAATGTTGGGCAACTTTGAACACTGACAAGCTTTCGTCTCTCATTGATTATTAATGGGATTTTTTTTTATCATATTATTGATGAATAACCTGTAATATTTACATAAAATCCTAAAACCATAAATACATATATGTTTTCAATCAGTCAGTGTTGTGTTTAGAACTTTTTTAGTCATGATAATGGATTTTATTAAGTCATTTTGTGTTTGAACACAAACAACTTAAAAAAAAAAAATCCAATCGTAATGCAAAACAGCTTGAACACTATGAATAACAAAAGGAGAGTATCTCAAGAGGTCACCTCAGCCATCATCTCCTCACCCCCTGATGGATTAAGTATGTTTACTCCAGCCTAATAAATCCCTTCATGACTCTAAGTATTCATCAACATGTCTTCCAGCTGGCTACAGTGAGCAGTAATGTGATGTGAGTGAGCTGTCACTGTGGATTGTTACAGCCGGCAGAGTGACAGAACGGGGTCAAGGGTGGATTTTCTGATAGCGGTGTTTTCTTCCTTCAATCATTCAATTACTGTGGATGGAGCAGGTTTAGATGCGGTGTTTCCTTGTCACAACTAGCTGTTCCTTTACAAAGGGCCTCTGAGAGTGTGAAAGGTACAGCTGGGAGTGTAAATCTGTCTTTCAGATACAAGATATTAGATGAAGCTTTCAATCGTGATTGTCAAGGCATCGTCTTTGCATTAGTGATCGTGATCCTCGTCAGCGGGCTCCACTGTCCCAGCTAACTGTACCAATTAGAGGAAATGGCAAGTCCGATGAATCAACGGGTCTAAGACGATGTTAGAGTTTGTGAAGTTGAAAAACAAATTGAACTGACAGGCAGAAATCTGAAACCTTTCGTGGTTTATCAAGCACGGCAAAGGCATTGTCGAAAGTTTGGGAAGGGTTGTGTGCTACTACTGATATGTTTCATCAGATAACCAGAGGGTTGAAGTCCAATACCTTTACTGACCTCATCATCATTGCAGCTCCTGAAGGGCTCTGGAGGACGGTACTTCAACACTGAGTTGAGATGAGAACTATCCAGGGTGTGTTACAAGGCCCTGCGTCCAGGTGTGAATGAGTGTGAAGCACAACCTTTCTAGCAAAGAGAGCCGCGCTCTCATAGGAACGTTCCTGTGATCTTTTGCTTGTTTTGTTACTCACACGTGACGCTGCTGTTGGTGGGCACCACCACAGGATGGATCCCCGGGTTCTTGACGATGTCCTGCCAGTGGATGGTGTCTGCGTGACACAGGAACTTGTTCTGGTCGACATACACGCCTCCGCTCAGGATCTCTGTGGAGATAAAGAGGCAGTTTGGATTGACGTTGAACCTGCTGCATTTATACCACCAGGTTCTGTGTGTGTGTGTGTGTATGTGTGTGTTTACCATTTGTTTTCTTCGATTGCTTAATTAACAAATGACGTTACCATTCAGAAGTTGAAATCAGATTATCAACATACTGAAGGACTAGATCGTATACGTCTCTTCTCCTTTTTTTTTTCATCTGACGACAAGCAGAGGGTCGGAATTTAGGCAGTATGCAGACATCTAATAATGTTGTTGTGGGGAGGCGGCCAGGACAAAGCCATGTCATACTGCTGTTATTACAACTTCTGATCTTTTCCCGATTTGTTGTTTGTCTCATCCTTATCTTCCCCCACTGCGAGCAGACAGACTCCATTATGCTTCACTACCATCACAACACTAAATCCATCTGGGGATTTAAGTCCTAGTAAACAGCTCCAACAAGTTTTGTTGTTTCATATTTCGTCGAGATCACAGAGGCAACGTATCCACCCATCGCAATATGCACCGCCTCGTCAAACTTGAGTGGATTCCTTTAGCCACACACACACACACACACACATACAAACACAGACACAGGCAGACTGTTGAATGGTGGTTCTGATTATTGTTGTTGCAGGAGTTTAGAGGAAGCCTAATCCCGACTTTTATGTGAGGGGGACAGATTGGCGAAGACAGAGGAAACGACACTAAAGGCAACAGAAAGCCACGGAGGAACGGATGGGAGGAAATAAAGACCAGTCGCAGATTTGCATTATTTACAGAGTTTCTATGTTCTCTATCTTCCTGGAAACAGATTACTGAAACCGGGCTGAACGTGATGAGTCTCGTAATCACACTCAAGGCTCCGCGCAGCACCGCACAGAAACAACCAAACACAATATCAGCCCACAAAGGCCCGATAAAAGGATTCACATCGGATAATAGGTGGAAGGGATTACCTAGGACCCCCCTCCATCTCCAACCTCTGCTCTGTGTCAATATCTTTTTTGCAACGTGCGGCGGCGGGAGTTAGAGGGAGAAATTAATTATTCTTCTCAGCAAAGGAGCGATATTACGAGCAGAGCATGTCTTAAATTCAAATTCTTTGCACAATGGGATGCTGCTGGCAAACTGGGGCAATGGACACACTGCCAAACAACAACAACAACAAAAAAAACAGTTATTATGGCAGACACCCCAGTGGAACATTTCAGCTCTGGTTAAAAGCAAGATGCATTATATCATCTGGGCATTCACCTTCATGCTAGCTGGTCTGTTTTGGAATTAGATCCGAAAGGAGTAAACACATCCAAGATGCAGTTGGCCACGTTTACGGGAAGAACGTTCCAGTGGGACTTGAAGCACTTGTAAATTCATGATTTTCTTTTCATTAAAGCTGGAATTAATGGATGTCCTTACTATTATGTAATTGAAATGTAAATAAGATAATGTAATATTTAAGAGGTCAAACCTCCAGCAACACTTGAAGCATATAGAACAACTTCCCTGTGAGACCAGTTTCTCTGTGCACCTCGGCAGTGAAGTGAAGCTGTGGCTCTGCTTCTTAAGATGTTTTACCACGTTCTTAAACATGTGCCACACTGTTAGAAATAGACTCATGGCTCTAATCTGCAATTATAAACAATAGGTGTGAAATCGATAAGTAACGATTAAATATTCTTGATCTGTGCGTGCGGTAATTAATTGAGACTGATTCTGGCTTTAAACGAGGCACATTCTCACTCCAAAACACAGATATAAATCACACGGCTGCACCAAGTAACACCATGTTTGACTGTTTCCTAAAGCTTCTAATCATAATTACTGTAGAAACAACAGACGCAAAGAAGTGTGACTTGATCAATTTCAACACACCGGATAATTATCGGTGCTTCGCCCAAGATAATTACAATATTTCCCATGGCTTCTGCTATTCAGACACGAATATTAAATAATACAGACAATAACATGCAAAAACCCTTGCAGGATTTACTTTCATTACATGTAAGTGCTTGGCTTGCACATTTTCATGGATGTGCAGTTGGTGGCCAGGGGAAGATCAATGGTTGAATCCTGATGTTGATTGGTTTGTGGATGGAGAACAAGTCTTAATTAGTTTGTTCACGTAGCTACAGTGTGTTTCAAAACTGCCAACTCCCCTCCCCCAAACACACACACACACGCGGAAAAACAACTCCAAGCATCTCTGCATGGGTATATAACTTCGAAAGGCAAAACGATTGACAATATCATGCCACATGACCATTGGAGGAAAATAATATGAAATTCAGGGAGGCAGAACTAATGTATGCAGGCAATCATTCTGATGGTTGTTGTTTTTTTTTTTTCTTCTTTAGCAGTGTGGTGATCAGTTTGATTAAGACTGGGAGGCAAATACGAACCAATGAGCAGAAAGAAGCAATGTTAATAACTTTGTGAGAGGGGATAATAAGTGTTGCGTACATTGTTTAATTAAGAAATATGTTAGACGGCAAAAGCACGATAATAAACAGAAGGTTCTGCTCCAGTGTTGGAAGACTATATTATTGAATGTTCCCGACAGCGGATGTTCTTCTGATCCATGTACCATTAATACATGCAGCAGCAAACATCTAAACTTTTGATATTGTCTGCTGCAGGCAGGTTCATCGATAGAAAGTCAGCTGGATGATAATTACAGAGAAAAGAAGACAGCAAGAGAATCAGAAATACAAACACTATAAGAATGATCTTGATTCATGGAGCTCCTTGCGAAGCAGAAATATAAAACGTACGGTTCATTCAAATTAGGAAATAGCAAAGGAAAACAGATTTGAACTATTTGGTTTTGCAGGAAAAAAAAACACGTCAGCAATGTAAAAATCAAGGATATTCTGAAAGACAGTTCAAAGAATTATAAAACTAAATTCAGGAAAGGCTTCAAGACGGACTTAAAAGACTTCACTGAGTCAGCTGACTTGATTTCCTAAGGCAGCTCTTTCTAGAGCCTCGGGGCCGGACTGCATCCCCTCAGATGGCCAGCAATTGCAGCAGATAGACAGGTATTCAATCAGAAGGACTGGAGGGTTTCTCCGTCGCTCCAGCAGTGGGACCTGGGATTTTTACACAGGGTCTCCACTGTAGTGTCTCATGGACTGTGAGAGCTTTGACTTGGTTTCGGCTGAGCGCCGCGACCAGTTCAGTGGAACAGAAGGGAAACTGCAGGAAGATGAGCATGCATTCTGGGTCAAAGAGGATTGGATCACTCGTCCTGCTGTACATCCCAGAAGCATTGGATGGCTGAAGTTGTCCCTTGGCTACACTCCAGATAGACAGACTGGCGTTAGTGTCAAAATAAGAGATATGTGATCGTATCCGGTCGGCACACTTAAAGGAGCAGGCTCAAAAAAAGTCAAACACGCGCACATATTTACACACATAGCACAGGGTTTCCCATTGTGCCTCGTCCTTGGACAGAATGTCACTAATTTAACTTAATAAAAGAGCTGGGAAAATGCATTCCGGGAATGTCAGTACTGCTCTGACATACCTCTGCAAGCGCAGGCTGTAGTTACAGGAGTCACACGTTCAAAATATGCCAACCATTTGTACGGGAGTTGTTCTATACGTGCTCCAGCGGAATTTTCTACTACTATAGTAAAGAAAAAAAAGACAGGAGCATAAAGGTGTGTGAAAGAGCAGCGAGATGCCCGATGGAGTGTGAAGGAATGTGACGGAGGAGTCTGAAGGGATGCCGGCTGTCAATGCATGAGAAGACTGGAGCCTGAAGGCCGGCGAAAATATGTTTACACGTTGATTAGCGTAACTTTCCGATATGTGGAATTTGATGGCTATAATTTGAGATGCTATTGAAATGCACTGGGTTGTACCTAGATCTTCTCCCAATACATGGTGCAACACATTTATATCAGTTAGGTTTGACAAAAGTATTAAGAACATCGAATTGCTGTCTGTATACATTTCTATGTAGATGATGCACAGCTTTATGTGGTTTTGTGATTTGCTGTCAGACATTGATGCTCTTCTTCAGATGTAGTTTAGATCTTAGAGCAGTTACTTTAAACTTGAAAATATTCTATTGGCTCAAGAGGTTCAGATAAAGAAAGTGGCAACACATTCAAAATTCTTTCGGTAATATCAACCGACAAGAAACCTTTGTAATCATTGTGACTAAACTTCAAGGCTTGTGTTGGAAATACTCTGAATGTTTGTGTTTCTAAGCAACAGGATGGTGGCGCCCATTCAAATGTAATTGCACTATGTGTATTATGTGTAGAACAATTGACCTGAAAAGAACAACTGCATTAATTTGACTACATAAAAGTGCTTCACGCAGCGCTATTTGAATGCATCTCTACAAGTTGTGGTCAGGAAGCAGCAGTGTGTGTGACTGTGTGAGTGAAGACAGACCTGAACAGGCCAAGGTTTAAGGGGAAACACCTATTATAAGACTAAAGCAACTGGAAATGGAAAGAGGAACACAAGTGGAAGACAAATAACGTTTTTTTTTTCAAATATTGAAGAGAAAGAGGAATGATAAATCCAGATGTGAGGGTTTTCTACATGAGCTTTGTATATGACTTTGAAATGT
Organism: Macroramphosus scolopax; assembly: GCA_901007825.1. NCBI lineage: Eukaryota > Metazoa > Chordata > Actinopteri > Syngnathiformes > Centriscidae > Macroramphosus > Macroramphosus scolopax. The sequence continues at coordinate 117,236 of CAAKHC010001283.1, forward strand.
GTGTATTCCCATGTGCACATGTATGTTGGAGGACCGGGCACATTAAATGCACATTTTAATCTAAAGTGATGGCTGACATTCACAGCTGAGTGGCCACAGCGGTGCACAGCATGGCAGCACATTCACTGTGTAACAACCACCTTCCACCTCAATGCAATAACCGGAATTAAAAACCGTCGGTCTCGCCGCGGCCTGTTACTTCATTCAGACTAAGAGTGCTATTTCTTCACACCTGGCAGTTGAAGGTTTTCGTGGAAAACAAGTCGCAGAGACCCATACAAGAAGCAGCTGAGAGTGACATTGAAGATGAATTAAAGACAGTTAAGGATATACAAAACCTCCTGAAAAAGGTATTTACGGTGGTTAAAAATGTAACTAATGGGAAAGGGGTGGATGAGAGAATTGCCGTCTTTGTTTGGACTGAAGAAAAGATGCGTGGGTGCACTGCAGTGGTTGGTTGCCTAATGGTATAAAAATTATGTTAAGTAAAGAAACTATACATCGAGCAATAACTGAGGTGCTGGATTAATAGTACAAGTGGAAAGGTGTGATCGTTTAAATCAAAACTGGTATAAGCATAGTCTTGTAACCCTTCATCCTTCGTGTCTTCCTGAAGGAGAAATGTTTTTGAAATCATTACTGAGGCATAGTAGATGACATGGGGGCATCAACTACTGCCCCCATACCCAAACATATGCTTCTCCTCCAGCGAGATAATTGCATTCACGGGCGTCTGATTAAATTTGGCCCATCCCTCATGCAATTGTTTCCTATGAGTCTTTATGAAAAATGGCTGAGATTTAGGGATTATAGAATTATACCCGAGCAAGGCAAAGCATCTGCTTAAAGATGAGAAGAGGGAAAAAATTAAATCATGACAGAATGGTTATGGGGGGTGTGGGGTTGCATCCTTGCAGGCTTTCAGCTTAAACTGTGATAAAACCCTGGTAATCTGACTTTTATGGAAAGGGGAGGAGGAGGAGGAGGAGGAGGAGGAGGAGGAGGA
>CAAKHC010001283.1:123111-145888 GCA_901007825.1 Macroramphosus scolopax
TATATGGCATGCTTTGGGGAACTAAAGGAGGGGGAAGCAGTGGGTGGAGTGTACGCAGTGTGTGTCCACCACAACTAGTCCAAACGCTGTTTTGAGCGATGCATCGGCAAAGATGAAAAGCACATGAACATGCATAACCTATAGATGTCTTCAACATTTTCAGGCCAAGGACCCCCTAGCTGAGAGAGAGATGAAGCAGGGACCCCCTCTATACTGTATAAAATTGTGTTTCAGATTAAACTTTTTTTGGTTTGCTCTTTTTTCGCTCTACACCAAGCCTCTTTACCAAAAAATAGCAGATCTATTATGTTTGGCTAAAGTTTTCCTCAGAAAAAGGGTTCAAGTGATTAAGATAAAAAAAAAAAAAATTCACACACAGATTTGGCGGACCCCCTGTAGTAACTCTGAGGACCCCCTAGGGGTCCCGGACCCCCTGTTGAAGACCCTTGCTATAGAGCACACATGCACAAACACACACACTCTACCTGCTCGGACAACAGGGCAGATGTCAGATGACTGTAACTAAGTGAGCAGCCTCCTGCTGATCTCTGAGCCGGCTTTACATCGACAACATGGCAGATCTTTGCCTGATCTCAGCCGTAGCCTCGGGGAATGGAAATGTTAGAGAAAGAGGACAGGAGCTATGTTTTGATTATTAATTGGCATTCCAAAACCTTCCATGCTTTTAATGAGGTGAAAGTCGGTCCTCACTTCCTGCGGGCTGTCGGGGCTCACGTTGGAAGGCAAAATGGTAATAAAGGGTGTTTCGTAATCTGTAGGCAAATCTTATATATGTTGTCACTGACATAAGCTGAAGCAGAATCTTTGCCTGAACAACAGCCTGGACAATTTATATCATCTGGAGGATAGTTTGAGTGCTCCTGCTGCTCCCTTCTGCAACCTTGGACTAATGCGTGTACGTACTGATGTATCCATGTATCCATGTGCCCCCATGAAAATTATGAAATGATAACACTTGTTTGGGATAAACATCTATAAACATATCATATAACCAATTGTGTAGCCATATTCCTGTGTGTATACACAGATGGCATGTGGCTGGTCCGTATTCCAGCGATAATGTTGATTGCTACAGTTGACATGAGGACAAGTGGATGCTTGAGGGGATCGCAGGATTTTAGAGGTGAGAAACTAGAAGGGATATAATTATTTGTTTCCAATATTGGGCAAGCTAGGCTAGCCAGAACATGTAAATATACGATTCCCTGTATATATTCCCTGGAAATAACCTTTTCAACAAATTCATCCCTGCTGTTCCTTCTAGCTTAACAATACCCCCCATTGTTTCTAATAGTCTCCCTATCTCTGTCACACAGTGGTCTTACAGAGCAATCAATTAACCACCATCACTGATGGCCTGTTCTGAACTTCAATTTAACAGGGTGCCTCCTAACCATCCACATTAGGGCTCACCGATGTGACAATATGAATGTCGTCCTTCAAAAAGAAGGTCCCTCTTGCCCCTTTCCTGGAGCAGTGAAATATTGAGTGTGACATGGGAGTAATTGCATGGGAAGTAATCAATTAGAAACACAATTGAAGGAGACCTGAGGTCTGTTGGCTGCCAGGCAAGAGGCTCAACTGAATTCTGGTGACATGCACTGAGCCAATCTTGCCTCCCCTGGCAGAATTGCTCTTTCCTCTGCTGGTAGATGGTGAATGGTAGTCTAGGGGATCTGATGAAGGCAGCAATTCTATGCTCCCCTCTCAGCAGTCCCTTGTCTGGGGGAAACACACAAACTCAATTCGTCCCTTTCACCTTGCCCCTTCCCATCCCATTCCGCCCTTCCTTTGCTTCCACCTCCGTTAGAGGAGCGGGAGAAGTGCAGCCCATGATAGCACACATTCACTAACATTTCCCCCTTGAACAATTGCAGTGGGATTTAGAGAATACAGAAAGACTCAAGTGCTCAAAGCGTGTTGCGCCTAGTACAAAATGGTACAAACATTACATTGCAGACGTTTTTGGTGAAAGGCATCAATTTGACAAATCAAGACAGCCAACTGAAATATGATAAGAGATAGAGAGCCAGGGAAGAGGGTAAAAGAGATGGAAGAAAGACAGAAAATGGAATAGATAAAGAGAGAGCAGATGGGCCATGAAGGATTGGATAACGCTTTGGCGTATAACACAAGATTGTGTACATGCATGGAATGAGAGAGGATCTTTCAGCAGATGGGGCCTTAGTTTGGATGCTTCATTTTGGACAGACGCAGTGCAGGCGTAGGGTGGTTAGAAAGATGAATCAACAACACTAAACAAATCGGAAAAAAAACATAAAAATGCCAGATGAAACGAGGGAAAGAGAGAGGGGTGTCAGTAAAATGTGTTAAATTAGAACGCTCATCTGTGTTGCACTCCTTATTGAAGCTGCTATTATTTTGCAAGGGAAGCAGGCTGTAATTACCATGTGAAAGGACAGAGGCTGTGCTGTGTTCATGTGTATTCAGGCAACAAGTTCCCATCCCTCTGCGTCAAATAACTCTCAGCACTTCAGATGCAGACTCTTTCTCACTCCCCTCGCGTCTTACGCCGACGCACAAGTCATCTGTGAGGGATGCATCATCAACATATAGCAGGACACTCCCATGTACATTAGAGATAATGGACAGCGCGCCTCGTCTCATCCAGACGCACAAGAGGACCTTCTGCATCAGTGTCAGACACCGAGGGTCCGTGACAAAGAGTCGGTGTTGGAACATGGTAATGCCTTCATTTTTGATGTGTTTATGCTGAGCATCCAGATGACTTCGGCATTTTAGAAGCATTAGACAGAGAATTATGTAAATGCTGAAGACCCTGTTTTAATTTGAAATCTCCAGCATTTGCATTTAAGTCTGGACCGGCAGAAACGGGAATTTTTGTACACTCGTGTTCACTTGCTATTTGGGTCTAATCAGTCCTACGTGTGCTTCCCTGATCCGTCACAGAATCCTCATGCGACCTTTATCCAAAGAACATGGAGAATGGATTACAGGCATTGCTGACCTTGTTTATCTTTACTGGAAGCTGTTGCGCTGTTAAATTCTCAATTTCCAGAGATTATTTGTCAAGTGGTGCTAATAACTCGTCTGGAAATAAACCAATTTTGTTTTAAAACCCTGTTTTTAAATGAAAACATAACTTCTCAAGCTGTTTGCCCTTGTAGGAAGCCACTGAGCCTTCATGCAAAATACATATTAGGACCTTTTTCAAATATCTAGATCTAACTTTTTCTTAGGCTGTAGGAGGAAGTATTTATTTATATATATTTTACAGCAATCCCGCTGGAGGACAAACTATCTGCTGTTACTTTTTATGGTATCAGGCTCATTCAATCATCAGCACACAAACTTCATTCAGTTTAACTTCTCGATAAAAGACTCTTATTTTGAAAATTCCACTTTTTTTGTAAATATTTTTTATTAGAATATTTAAACAGGAGATCTTAAAAAGATGGAGGTGTTTCATCTGAGTGACGTGACTGATGATACAAAATAGATACGCTTGTGAGGACCATGCTTTTGTCTTTCAATGGGAGACGGGTCCGCACAATGTTACTGTGTAAAAATACTTTTGTTTAACTGAACTTTCCACAGTTGAACAAAGAGTATCCTTTACATTTCTCATTCAGTTTTATACACACCAACTTTTTCCGGCATGACTGTGTCTTGTATTTCGCATTCATGAGGATAACTTGGCTAAGCCTGATTGAAAGGTGCATCAGAGGGAGTCCTATCCTTGCTCAGCCAGAGACCTCCTCCACCGCATCCTCCAGTCCCCACAAATCCAGAGAGTCTATTCACAGCTCTCAGAGGGCACCAGAGAGTGCACAAGAAAAATCAATAAGTGCAATGCTACAATATACTAGCGACAAATTGATTTCATCCCAGGCAATTTCAAACCAAATAGAAACGCGGGTGGGTTTCATCACTTAAGGGGTCTTTTACCGTGCCTTTTCTCGATTAACCCCCTATGTTGTTAATACATTTTATCCTCTTATATATGTTGCTTATGGGTTATATCGACCACTTTACACTCCTCCTGGGAGCCTCTCGCAGAGGAACAATGAACTAATTTGACAGCAGCACCAAAGGCCTTGTAATAAACGAGGCAGCTAACCCCTAGAACTCACCAAGGCACCTGAAGAACTAAACAAGTTCCGATCTGTGCTGCTCGCTGTGAATCAGGATCCATCCTGATGATTCAAGACACGTTGACCCACAGGCCCAGTGAGGCCGGTGAAACTTTCCAGATGCCAGCAAACGTTTCACTTACTGAGCAAGAGGCGTGTACTTAAGTCACAGGACTTTGAGTAGAGTCGGTCAAGAAGTCACGAGACCACTGAGTTCCAACTCACCCTGGATACCCTTTGACTTCTACCTTTTGATTGATGCCCAAACACACATGTCATATGAATGTGTGCAGCAAAGCAACCCCTCACAAAAGGATATAACAAATCAATGTGACAGCAGCCCATTGTGCTACACAAGTAGGAGGTACAGGGACATTTGGTGGAGCTGAGCACACACAGTGAGCCATGATGAACACACTTTTTTAATCTTTGGCTAAACAACAAACAGATTACATCTTGTGTCAACTCTTGGGAGTGGGAAGGAACAGATGACAAGAAGAAAAGCTCTCCAAATCTTAGTGTCAACTCCAAGAAAAGAGCTTCATAGAGCAGTACACAAAGCACAGGATCTGCAAATCTTCAAAGTACTTTCTGACATGTAGGATACCCGTCCAAATCACTTGTGGGTGTCTCTGAGTGTTAGTGATTCCATGGAGGTATTGGACAGATGGCTATTTATTGATATGGAAAGGATAATAGACAAAACTGAGGAGAAACTAATACCACCCATAGCCACCAGAACAGCTTCTATCTTCTGGGTTAGTAGTAAATGAGTGTCTGATAATATTCACTGGTATCTGCTTGCAGCCAAACGCAAAGGGGATTCCAAGTAGTGACGATTCTTTAGAGGTCAAGAGGTTGTAAGCTGTATGCATACCTCAACTTTAGACTCCAAAACAGGCTATCGTAGAATCAACCAATCAAAATCAACTTTTCAGTGAGCACCGAACCACTGCGTCTGGACCATGAGGAGATATTTGCTGAATTTCCCAAAAGTTGTGTGTTGACTTGAGACTTTTTGACTCAAAACAAACACTTGGGATTTCAGATTTACTGGTGAATTTTCAAAACAAATGATCGCCCATGAAACACGGAAGACCACTTAAGCCGTCGATATTTTGTGTTGTACCAGGGAAAAATAACCTAACAAGAATGTTATATTTTATTATGTTATAGCAACATTACTTCCCTTATTAATGAAGGAACATTCTTCTATCACAGTGGTAATAAGCGGGCATAAAATCAGTTTAGCTATATACATATTCTTCTTTTTAGCGAGAACAAAAGATACTTCATTGAATCTCCAACAGTCAGAGTTTTGAAGTGGGGCAGATTCAGGCCGTTGTGGCTGTTGTGCATAACTTCCCTTACACTTCATGGCTCGAGGCCACGGATGGCACATCAAACAGCAGAGTCCAGCGCCAGCTCCCTTAGCACTGGCTTCAACTTTGGCACCACAATGAAAAGGACCGGCTTGGCAAAAAAAAAGCTGCTGGTGGTGCTAGACAAAAGCAATTCCCCAAGTATAGCTCAACATGCAGGACGGAATACAAGATGGAACATAATATACAAGCACATATTGTAGCTCGACACACACTCGTGGATGGTAGAACGGTTTCTCTGGGGGATAACCAGGAAGAAAAGAAAAAAAAAGCTGGAGAGAACAACGAGAGATATCTGAATTATTTAGATTGAGGGTTTGGCAGCAGCAGACGCACGATCTTTAGAGGCATGCTTCTTACATACAAATCTAAACACATTGTAGTTCCTCGAAAAATAGTCATCTCTAAATACACAGTTGTCATCAATGAGCACATGCACGGGACTCTACGGTTCAATCAAATAAATAATTAAAATCTGATCCCTTTCCCTGAAGTAACTGGCTCTAATGATGGAACTACTGTAATTTCTGCAATGATGGCACTTAAGGGCAAAAAGAAAACATTTGCACTGTTGGCACGAAGCACAACTGACCACGACTTACTGACAAAGCTGATGGCAATTCAAGCAAGACGCTAATTGCACCTGAGGTCGGATTTATCATCAACATGAGTATGTCTGATCTTGTGTTTCATATATGATTTGGTAGTGGAAAAGTTCATGTATCCAGTCAGGAGCTTCATTTCTGTGTGACCTCAGGGTCAGGATGCCTGGAGGAACCCCAGCAGCAAAAGGATCAGAGCCACTCACACAATGCTTTCCTACTTATTATGCATTGTATCAGCTATCACATTCACCGTCTCCAGAACTTCTAATGAAGGATGGAGCTGTATATCGGAAACTCCTTTCACACCCACAACAAGGCAAAGGGCAGACGAATTTCAATAACCAAACCACGCAGAAGAAAAACACTCACCTGTCAGGTTTTTCAGACCCAGCTGGCGAAGGCCGAAGTTCCCGTCACGTCTGTAGTTGAGGAAGATTGCAAGCGAGTAGCGGTCCTCGTACAACTTGGTTCCTCGGATGATTCTCAGGTTCTCCAAAGGCAGGTAGTCAAACTGGTTCAGCGCCACCAACACATAGCCTGTAACTTCCCGAATAGACTGTGGGCAGAAATATAGAACGATCTGTTAGAGGGGTCCCATGTCATTTTAATTCTATTTTCTCAGCAGATCCCGGGGATGATTGTGCTTGTACCCTTCCGCAAAAAATATTCACATCTTATTGCCAGCTGAGCTAATTAGAGAAGTGGAGTGGAGGGCAGAGAATAAACAAACAAATAATGAAGGGTAAAAAGTTACAGGCATACATCATATCAGTGACATCATGTATCTTCAAGGTCACTCTGTACATATTCAAGCAATGCCAGCGAACTGAATTAGAGCATCTGAGCTAGAAGAGTTTGCTCCGGGGTTTGTGACCGCGCTGCAACACTTGGCACGGGGTTCAGCACTCATGTCCAGGGTACGGCCCGGGGTGACTGAGCCACAAGGACAGCCACTGCTTCACACTTTAAATGTCATTTAGAAGTGGATATAACGACTGTGGAGACTTTGGCGAGGTGCCACCCAGTTGCAGCCGCTGTTCCATGAATCAAAGCGACAGGCTGTGCCCTCTTTCTCCCATCCACCATCACGGTGGCTGTCATTAACAGACAGGCGGTCAGAGAAGTCTTTCCACGCTGGCCCGCCGATGCTGATAATCAACAAGTCTGTGTGTGAAATGATGTTGCGGCTGATGTGCCGAGCTGATTTAAGTCCTTAGGAGGGCCCTGGCAGCGTAGTCATTGTGGCTGACAGCTGTCAGAGAGCATGGCCGTCAGCCACCAGTAAGTAAGCCGAAGTCACAGCTCTGTCATCATTACCCTGCTGATTATCATTAATAGAAACAGACGAGCCGGAGTCTGGTGAGTTTGGGTGTGTTTACATGAAAGAATGGGGTGACGGGAGAGTTATCTTCACAGTGTGTGTGTGTGTGTGTGTGTGTGTGTGTGTGTGTGTGTCTACTTGGAATTGGTTGGGAAATGAAGCTACTTTTTGCAGAAAGCGAGCGTACTGTCCCACTACTGTGTTACTGGCATGCATATATTATGTGTGACAGACTTGCACTTTCATTTCACCAGCAGTGAGCTGAAGCCGGCTCAAATGACTCACATTAACTCCGTTTGATGGCCTTTTCAACCCTGTAAGACATCCCCGTCTAAGAAAATCTCCAACTCTAAGTAGTCCACCGACAATGCCCTGGAAACTATCAACTGTCAATCATGAACTTTCCTTCCCATCTCGAATCATTTGCTACCAAAAGTGGATGTTTTAACACGGCAGTAAGAGCAATTCACTCTGTTCCATCTAATCTGGGTTTATACAGTTGCTGATTTTTTTTTTAAACACCTTTTACACTGAGCTTGATTATCAGCCCCCTCACACAGTCGCAGGTGGTTTCAAGCAATCGAATCGATACTTTTCAATGTGCAGCTTTGCAGAGGGAAATAACAGGATGGAAAAAGAGGATGGCAGGTACACATGCTCTCCTCTCTGTAGATTGTTTGTTCAGTAATGAACTGGATGAAAAAAAAAAAGGGGAAACGACTTGGGATTACAGGTCCTTGCCGAGCTAATGGTTTAAATCTGCTCTGCGCCGTCACTTTCATTAAACACAGATCAACCAAACAAGCAACAGCCACCGATGCAGGCCAAGCGCCCCATATGCCCATTTCAGAAAAACACAGGCACCTGGATTAAAGCAGGCCTTAACACGCACGTCCCTGAAGGAATAGAGCCAGAACCTGATATTCAAAGAGGTGTGAATCCACAGGAGTTCACACGTGTGCTGATGTTATTGAATTGTTCAACGTGCCGGAGCTAAATTTATTCCAGAGTAATTTGAATGACCTCATGATTTTTTAGCTATCCCACATTTAGAGCAGTAAATTGACTGCTAAATATAACAACATGACCCGTTGTTGTCCTGATTTTCTCGCAGTAAAAGTAGATCTTGACACAGGTGTACGGGACACATATGTAACAGGAAACCGGCCTGATCTTGCTAAACCCAAGTTGTAATGCACTGCAACCAAATCCAATCCAGATCAGGATCTGTTCATGCCAACTCTTTTGTTCCTTCTAGGCATGTAGACACTCTCATCCTTAACAGGAATTTGCAAAATGTAATGTTAAACTGAGAGAATATAGAATATTAAGACTACTTTACGACACATACACTGAAGTGTGTAACAACTCCGGCTCACCCAACCTTGTACCCACCTCGCACACATGCATCTCAAGGGATCAATGTGCCAGAGTCCCAGTAACAGTGAACAAAAGAGACAGAGAGAGACAGATTCACTAGATTAAAAGGGATTTCTCCCCCCCCCTCCCTCCTCCCCAGGCCGGAGCATTTGTGAACGGAAGTGTGGCAGCGGAACAAACCCCTCACTTGAGTCTGAGACGTGCGCGGTTTTGAAATCGAGTCCTCCAATCCCCAACTTCTAAAAGGAAAAGGAGAGGGAGGGAGGTTTCATGGTGGAGTCAGCAAAGGGTGGAAGGTGAAAGAATATAAGGGGAGGGAGACAGGAAGGGGGGGGTACACTGCGGATAAGTCTACATATATTTGAATACATAATTAAAATCACACCTGTTCCAGTTGAGGGAAAGAAAGAGACATGGCAAAGGGTCTGAGGAGGGGTGATGGAGGGCTGAAAGTGTAATTATGCCATTACCGTGTTTGAAGACACTGAACACACGTTAGCATGATTGTGGCTCATTTCCATACATATTGAGTTGTCCTGATCTGCTCCGCGGGGCTGCGGCCATTGATGTCTGATACACAGCAGTGCACAGGGAGGGCTTAAGGTTTGCATTGCATCACTAAACCCTCATCCTCGACTTCCATCACTTCCCGTCTCAGCTCACATCTACATTTGTACATATAATCCCAGATGGAGTGTGCGCAGGTGTAAGTGTGGAAATGTCTCAGCATTTTCTAGACAAGATACAAATAATATTTCCATTATTATGAATTCATTGTTTATTATTGTTTGGATGTTGATTTCTGACATAATATCGTTATGTGTGTATGATTTAGTGACCTCTAGTGGTGAAGTTACAGATTGCAACTAACTGGAAACACCCTCTAACCCCTCCCTCGCCAAGACAGCAGACTTAAACTTTAGCGGCACTCTGAAAACCTTTTTCTCTCATCAGTGATTTTTATTTGGGGAGGGCCACACCTATGCTTTTCCATGATCGGTGCCATTCTCTGCCCAAAGTTTGTCTTATTATTATTACAATGCAAACTCAAACATGCCTGTTCTTGGCTACTGTAATGAAAGAGTTCCTATTTATATATATTCAGGTGCTCATAAACGTATGTAAATATTACTGAATTAAATTAATCCATTTGTCTCTGAGTCCCACAGACTGGTGCTTTAACTGTGACTTTCTCACAGTGGAGGGTGACAAGCTTTTCTAAAAACCTCATACCGCTGTGCTTGATATTTCCCAGTCGGAATATCTGCTCTGATGGAATTTGTGAGCCTTCTTGTCATACGCAGACTCACAGCAGCTGTGAGTCCACCTCAAACCACCAGCTCCCCGTTAACACCTCAATCCCTCTGGAGTGGCTCAAAATGAGCCACTTCAAACACCTGCCTTTGATGTTTATGTGTGTGTGTGCATCACCCAAGTGTCTTATTGCTTGGACAAGATGATTACAATGAGTCATCTGTGAAGATGAATTGGAACGATCCCTTCTGTTTCTTACATCGCACCTCTCATTTTCCCTTGAAACAAATCTGTGTGTGTGCGTGTGCATGTGCATGTGTGTGTGTGTGTTTGTGGTAGCTGTACAAAGGAATTCTCACACGAGATTAGACAGAGAGTTTGTGTTAACTGTGGGAACAAAAGTGACAAGAACAAGCAGCACTAAGATGTGATGGCGCTCCACGTCCTTGCCTTGCATCTACAGAGGGTCAATGCCAGCTGCTTTCTAGGAACGCTGGTCTGCTACAGGAAATCGCCGAGGACTTCCCCAAAATTTAAGTGAAATTAGATTTCCCTTAGCTCGAAGGTCATAAATTTAACTTTCTTAAATTATAATATTCATAAAGCAACAAGTAACATGTACAGAAGTACACAATGAATAATATAAAAATAAATGCAATAGATACAATAGACTTTAATAGATTGAAATATAATTATAATATGCTGTAAGTGTTTTTCCTTAAACATACTTAAATATAATTAACATTAATGTGGGATTCTAACCTTTCAGGATCACTTTCCGGAGCCTAAATAAAACATGTCCATTATCTTATTATAGACTCTGCTTATCCTGAATCCTCCTTTCCTTTCGAGAGCTTGCCGGTCGTCAAATCCGAGGACATAAAGACGTACTTTCTCTCACTGTCCTCCACTGCTGCAGCTCGTTTTTTCCTTTCCGCTCATTGACAGTTCCTAAATTGGTCTCGAAAGCCCCCCAATAAGGCTTTCATCTTTGGCAGGAAATTGCATAGTGTCGTGTTCAGGAATACAGAGTCAGGAGAGGGATCCATATTTTTTCATTTCCACCGTCAATACTAGTTTAGTTAAGGAAACCTTTATTAATCCGTGTCATTTATCCACTGCTCTTGATCGATAACTATCCAGGAGTAATGGACGGTGGTGGCACACTTGGTTGTACAAAGCAAACGGCTACTTCACGGTCGGACTAAGCATTTACAGAACCTTTTTGAAGGTTGTATGCCAATATTGTTGAACTTTGTGTGCAAGGAAGTAAATTGAGGTTGAAGGTGAAGGAAAGCCAACTTAGCGTGGTTGTATTGATTGTGACTCAAGTGGCATCAATTCGATTCACGCTTTTCTGTGCTTGGACGATACAGAGACTCTGATATTGTTGCAATAGATGTAGTTGATTAATATAAAATGTAATACCAGATAACAGGTAACATCAATTCTATGGCCCGTTTGTCTTCTGCATCTTACCTTGAGCAAAGAGATGAAGACAAAAAGTGAACAGTGGAATGACATCCCTTCCCATGAGGAGGACTTGCGACTCCATCAGAGCTGGTAATGAGTGGACTCCTGTGGGGAATTCTGCAAATAGACTAATTTGTAATTGATTCAGTGCATTAATTACTGTCCTGGTTACGCCTGTGTCATGGTTAATATTGTGCGGATCTGACAAGGCTGGGATAACCGTCTGCAGTGGGATTGTTCGGGTGAAGCAGCCATTATTCAATTATGCCGCACATTTCGGTAGCGAGGCAAGTCTTAATCCGAGAGTAATCACTTCCCCCCCCACTCCCTTACTATGAGCCGATGTGGGGGAGGGTTGTGCGGGAGTAGGTCCTAGATCCCACCGATGCTTGAAATGATCAACCATTAGAAGAGAATTCAGCCTAAAATTCAAGTTTGCAAGAATTGTTTTAATTATATTGTCTCGCTGATGTATCCTGTTAAACATAGTTTATTTTCTTTGCCTTTTACAAAAACATGATGCAACATGATTAACTAGGCTATAGACTGAATGAACACATTCCATGTGATTTATCAAAAAAGATCATGTGTTCCATTTTCTCTCACAAAAACCAGGGAGATGCAGACACTCTCCGCGCTTTCCCTCTAACAACTTAGTTCAACAACAGTCTGTTTTTCAGCCCTGAGCAAGGAGAGAAGATACAATAGAGGGCTCTCTCTCCCTCACAGTTGATAATATTTCTGCTTTGATCTACGGGGCCATCCCCTAACCATTCTTTAAGAGTTTGGACCCGGCAGAACACAACAAAAACAACACCCACGGCCCCCTGGGTAACCAGACTCCATTGTGCCTTTCACTGCATCAGTGAGGAGCCCCTGCAGGTGCATTAAATGTACTATTTATTTGGACACAGAGACATATAAAACATTTTTCTCACACTGAGATCCATGCATCTGCAAGAAAACTTATAGTAGATGAATAATCCCCAAATGTAAAACAGACATCGCTGGTCATATGTTCACATTGTTATCACACATTCCCTGAGGATTAGGTTAACGTGTCAAACGTTGTAAGATAAGAGGCAATGATGAAGTAAGTGAAGTTAAATCAGGACCGGCCGTTTGATCCTGATCTGCAACCAAACGTAATGAGTTCGTCCTTGGGCGACTGCATCTTTCTTTAAAGTTCAATTTAAATCGGGAAAATTAGTTTAGTCGTAATCCTGTTGACAGGCAGACAGACAAACGGAAATAACCTCCTTAGCAGAGGTAATTAGTTATTATAGCAAATATTTAACCGGGACTCTTTTTTCCCCCTTTTTGTCTGGTTTTAAATGACAAACCAGCCTCCCTCAGGGCTGCTACGCTGGTCTTAGCACCATCAAATTTAAAGTCTAGTCAGACACGTTTCTGCAGGGCTGGTTGGAGTCCTGTCACTTCAACCCTCTGCTAGTACCCCAGTGAGACTGTTTAGTGTTGCTGCAGGGAGTCTTGGCCAAACTTAATGGCCCTAACAGCATTATTAGCTAATAAAGGTTGATGGGCCTTGTGGCTCTATAAATTTAGGAAGACTGAAGAAGAAGAAGAAGAAGAAGCAGTGGCCTGATAAGGTGAGTTCTCGGTCTCATAATAATGTATCTCTGTTATTTTGAACGAGCACAACCTGCAGAGGGGTCATGGAAGGATAAACTGGCATTCAAGTTGGTGTTTTGTTGACATTTAAGGATGAATACAGAGGTTTGTTTACTTAATAGTTATCTATGTGGTGTTAAGACAGTGGAGACAAAACCTGTACTGCTAACTTCCTTGTAAATTTTGATTCCCCTTAATAAAACAAAATATAACCTAAACTCTATAAATTACCTTAATGGAAGGCAGAAATTATGAGAGTGATTTAAGAGGGAAAATGCTGATATTGCTTTTTTTTTCTATCTGATTGATAAACTTCATGGGAAACTACTGACAGGGATGATAAAAATATATTTTATTAATGGTGAATCTATAATATCGGTTAAGATTTAAATAATTTTTTAAGTAAAAAACACGGCAAAAAGCTGTTAATAATAATAAAAATACCAAACACCAAAGGGAGATTCATGATTTCCATAAAACCAAGGTAGTTTGGAGGGTGACAGGAGTAAAAGTTCAAATAAAATGGCTGGCTAGACAATGTGTCCAAAAACCCCTCAGTGTACTTTGTCTTGTCTCATCCGAGTTAAGTGATGGCCCAATAAAACAAGTAGAAGTGTGAAAGAGAAAATGGTGATGTGACCACAGAGGAACTCTCTGAAATTGAAGATGAAGGTCTTGCTCTCTCCACAGGGAACCACAGAATCTGTTTTCTGACCCACTTGGCTGTTCTCTCTCTCTCTCTGACACGGACGCACATGCACGTGCACGCACACGCACACGCACACACAGTATCTATCAAGCCAACATTGTTTTATTTGGCTGCCAGACCCATCAGCATTTCTAAGAATTAAACAAACCCAGAAAATAATCATGTTTGATTAAGAAAACTGACATTTGTGCAACGGCAGAGTCTGGAGGGACGTTTCATTTTGCAGATTGAATACTAATACAAGTACTACAGACTCCACGGACACGTCTGTTGTGAAAATCTTCTTTAAAAAACAGTTATAACAAAACACTGACGTCAATATTATATCTAGTTTTTCTCCTGTCACCTGAAAGTGTGCATGAGACACGGAGGTTGAGAGCCTAGTGAAGTCTCCACAACCTGTGTTTCTTATAGGGACGTCTCATGATATCAGAAGGTTATCTCAAATCAGAGTATCTGAATATTGAACACTGGCATAATTGAGGTACAATCATTTAAAATCGATGAGCTTCACTGTGTTGAAGTCTGATTGTTATGAGGGAACACTTAGCAAAGCGATGCTGTGGTGTCATTGATGACAGAAACATTGAAATGCACGATGACATCGACTCCAATCGACTCAAAAACACCCATTTACACTTGAATAGACATCGAAGGATGTTTTTAAAAAAAGTCAAGTAGCCAGTTGGAGGCTAACAAAAGTTCACCTTTTTTTTCTCGACAATGTTTCCTGCGCCCTAGAGGCAGAACACATTCATGTGTCTAAGAGCATGTTGGGCTCGGGGCTCCATCGTCTGGTTTTAAGCGTATTCTTGAGTAGATGGGAAATGAGGGAGAAAGTTTTAGCTGTGCAGAGTAAACTGATGAATATTTTAATCTTCTAAATGGACATTTCCTGGATAAAGGGCCTTCAGTATTTCGCAAGCAAGACCTGGAGCTCTTGCAGGATCCCCTGTTGTATTGAGCGTGCCCCTGCAGTATGAGATATTTACATAAGTTTTGTTTCTCTCCCTACATGAAGATCTGAGTTTGACCATGCGATGCCAAAGGGTGATGCCTTAGAGTAGAACCACGTCAGAGGGGCTGCAGCCTTTACCTGTGGTCTTGATCCGATCTTGTTGTTTAAAGATCAACAACTCCTCCACCAAAAACAAGTGGCAGTCCCTCACAATACACAGAATTGGTAATTAAACCGAATTATATCCATGTGAGACATCATCCCAACCACTCCACCCACATCTATTTGTCTTCTGTTGCTTTCATTGAAACATCTCTTCCTTCTCTTTTTAACTTTCCCGTGTAGTTTAGATGTCAACGAAAGGCGTATAAAAATAAGAGCACTGAGACCCCAGTCGTGCACGGACCTGGATAAAAGTCTATGTAATTATGTAGTAGTTACTGGTCCATTAGTGTTAAAGACATGATGGTCCGTATGGGTTGGAGCTCCTCTCGCCGCATCATTTCACGGTAAAAGCCGCAATTATACTAAGAGGGAGTTTCTAATTCACGATCTGTTGTTGATCTATATCGGCGTCTCTTTTCTCCCATACACTCTATATTTGATTATTTCCATTTCCTTTGTCATCCTTTTATCTTTAGTATGTCACTGACAATGGGATATTATCTGCATAAAGTAGTGTAATCAAACGAATGAGCAATTAGGTCTCCTCTCGTCTATTCGGAGGAGGAATCCGAATCGCTGTGAATAGAACGACAACAAAAGCTTTTCCTCCTCCACTACCTCGGTCACGTTGGTGTCTTGCGCTCTGATAGAATGCTTTCTGCTCTCTTTTGTGTTTCTACCTGAAGATGAAACCACGCTGCTTCCGTAAGCGATAGTTGGGACAATAGATTCCCCTGTTGCAAAGGTTCAGGTTGGACTGAGGTAGCTACCATAATCCAACTCGTAAACTAGTCGTGCTGATCGATCAAATTACCCAGCGAGTAATTGAAGGTGTTCAGAGGCATTAAGTTATGAACCAAGCTAAGCGTGCTGTGGAGGACACACAGATACAGAAAGGACTTATCAAAGGAGTCAATGAAACTGTGATGCAAACAATAGAGGGATATATCCTGGCTGAGGCTAATGGACAAATAACTAAATGAAAATAGCATCCATATTATGTTCTTCTTTTCCCGTGGATTGTGTAAACCGATCCATCCATTCATTCACAACACTGACACTTTAATTCCATTTAATGAAATGTCATCTTGTTTGGATGATCCGGCTAGATTAGTATTTGTTTAAGTTGATTAACAGGAGAGAGAGAGAGAGAGAGAGAGAAAGAATCGAGTGCTTGGTGAGATAGATTTAACAAATGAGAGGGTGGCGCATCGGCTTGTTTCAACAGAATCCCATAACGCCACGGCTGACTGGCGGGGCGCAGCGATGCTTCTCCCATGCCTAGTAGGTTCAAAAATTAAAAGGAGAAGAAGAAAGTGAAACAAGAACAGATTGGTTTGTGTTCTTTGGCTCATTCCAATCAAACCAACTCAACTAAGATTTGTGTTGCAGAAATACCTTTATAGGCCTGAATGTGTATGTACTCCTGCTTACGTAGAGAACATACGTTGAGTTGGTCCTTCAATGTGGCCAAGACGACGACATTTAGGTTCCCACTGCTAAAGAATGTAGAATCATATGACCCAGACCACCTGAGTGTAGTCTGATCGGATCTCCATGAATGACCTGTGATCAGTTTCAACAACTAGACAAAGGAATCTACTTTTGCATGATTCCATTAAAATTGCAAAAGTTCGATATAAAAATATAAATTGAAGACTTGTTCAATTGCTTAACTTGCTCATATAGCACCACATCATAACATAAACGATCTATCGTATTGATCAGGTCTCCACCTCGGTCTTTATATAGAGGCACAGCTGTTCCTGCATCAGCAACCTCCTGGTGACAGCGGCAAGAAGAAACCTTGTGCAGTTGATCGAACATCTGAAAAGACCAGATACAAACTTTGCTTCTTAAGTAAACACAAGCTTTGTCCAGCCAGCAGAACATTTATTGATTGATCAACTGCTTGATTGCGCATTTAATTAAATACTCCCATTCAGGCTTTGAAGTACAACGTTAGGCAGTGGACTCTGAGACAATCAGAGTGAAGTCAAAGGGCTTTTTAAACCCTTTCAGGTCATTGTTTAAATGTCCAAAGTGATACTTTATTGTATGATGAACAATGCTGTTCCACAAGCAGACTGGAGGTAATGCTATTAGTTAAAATATGGTGTTGCTCTGTCTCCAGGCCACACTAGTGGATAATGGCAATCAGGCAATAAAGCAGTAGTATATACAAAGTACTGACCTGAAAGATGCGAGAACACAATGGTCTGTTTGTGTTTTCTGTAGCATTAAATTACTTCCCATCCCATGAGATGTATAGAGGCAAAGACCATTGCAATGACTGATACTGCAAAGATACTGAACACAGCATAGATTAACAGATAAAACATAGAGATATCACTGGCCTGTGTCTACAGTTCAGCCGGCATTGTCCACTTCATTGTGCATGTAGCAAGATGCTCAGTGTGATGACTGTGGGTGGATGACAAAGTGAGAGAGAAAGAGCAATAACCACGGACAAAAAGTGATACTTTGCTTGTCTTTGACACTTTGTTTTCATAGCGTCCAAGTAAATTTAGCTGGCGTGGGTCAGTGCCCCTGACCGCAACTCCCTCCAACCCCATCTAGCACCCATTTCCCCACTCAATATCCTCTGGCTATTAATTCCCAAAACCCACTGGTGAAATTGGCTGAAGGCTCATCAACATTTAGCTCCTCTGAGTGTGTTATTACACAGAAATTGATGGATGGTACAATTACACCTCGTGTCATTTAGCTAAATGGCTATGTAATCCTAATGAGTTTTTATTCAAACAGTGACCAGTTAGAGCAAAAGGAGAGCTCGGGGTGGGAGGGAAACAAGAACGGAGACCCAAAAGGAAAGCGCGATCACATACATGGGAAGAGAGAGAGAGAGGAGGGGCTTTGTGGGTAACAAGGATAATGAAGTAACATGATGAATGTGTGTTGCTCTTGTTGAGATGAATCAGATCTGCAGCAATGCAGCCTGGGTGTTTTAGATACTGGACAATTATATACTAACCCAGTCACCGAAACAAAATGTCGGTTCAACATTTTATCAACTCAGCCTGCAGATAAATCGGCAGTATTTATCTTATAGATTCATTTGTTCATGACGTACAAGTGCGAATAAAGTTTGGGTTGATAGTAAAGCTGCTGTTGATACAGAACACGGTGAGCAGCAGTGAAAAGCAGACACAAAGCGCCCGACGCACATCCAGAGATGCCGTAGAGTCGCTGTGGGAGAGCGCAGAAAAACACCTGCAGCCTCAAGCATGAAAGACAACATGATAATGCTCATCCACAACCCACTTCCCCTGCATGCTCGAGTTCAATAACCAAACCACACTACTGTCTTGCATTGTATCGTATTCAATCGAATCGTATCATATCGCATCGGAATGCAGAATGAAGGAGGAATCTTATCGGTACGTACAGCATCAGCTGTTCCAACAACAACCTGAGATTGTGGGAAACAAAACGGAAAGTAAAAGCCTCTTCCCCACAAAATCAATGCTCCTTTCCCCAATGTCTATTCAAAATTTGATTACTTTCTGAGCTGTGTTTGAGGACTGCTAAAGGCAGATTAGTTTAAATAAACAGCTGCCAAGCTGGCGACCTTTTGTTGGTTTGGTACAGCAGGTTTGTTGGCTGGTGGAGTTTCGCTCTTACAGTATCATATGTGTCAGGTTTTGTATTAATTTATGCATCGTAGCTGATTATAACTGCAAGAGTTTGAGGATTTAAATTAGAAGATAGTAAGTAATTTGCGCTGGGGTTAATTGGCTACTCCTCACAGCACAGACAGGACAGAAGCGGTATCTTAATTATAGAATGTTTTATAAGGCAACATAACCAGTTGAAGACTGTGGTGCTTCTGGACGGAATAACTCCGTCATTGACACACACAGGAGTCCACTGCGGACCATAATCAACCCAAATGATGTCAATTAGTCCTTATGATCATCTTGTTAAAATGAACGTGTCATTCGTTGTTGACCCCACACTGCCATGTGTGATGCGTGCACGCTTTGATGTGCGCAACGCTCTTTGGCGGCCAGATAAACACATTGGTTTCGGTCTTTTCAAGATATGCAGCACACCTAGGAGGTATATAGATGGGAAAAACCCTGCATTAAGTAGCTTGGGGAAAACTAAATAAATAATACGGCCATGCAGAGCACAAAGGCGAAAGGGGTCGGTGGGCTTTGGATTTTCAAAGCAGCATCAAGGCCAGAAAGAGGGGCAGCAACGGTCGTGACCAGTGTGCCATTGGTGGAAATCCTGCCCTGCATGGCAGAGCCTCATTACTCTGACAAAGTAAACCAAACTCACAAGGTCCCTTACTATCATTCACAGACAACTCCCAAACACAGGCTGAATGCATAAACAGTGTGTTAGGGGGGCTGAGTGCTGTTATCGAAAGGGTGTCGTTAATGAGGAGAAGGGAAGTCTGGTTCCAGGGAAACGATTGTAGTCTGACCAGCGGAGCTTTAACAACAAGGACTCCTTTATTTTAGTTGAAGAAGGTGGAAATGGATTTCGATCCTCCTGAGAACTCTATACCACTCGCCTTTTTTTTTTTGGCAGTCTGCGGAGGGAAGTAACTGTGAAGTTTGAAAGCATCAGAGAAGCAGGGCGGGCTATTGTCATGCTGCAGTTTTGCCTCTTCTCTTCACTGCCTCTCCATTCGGTCTGGCACTGCTCTGCAACGATGAATACTATCACCTTCTGGTTATCGCGCGCGCTGCATGCGTGTGTTGACGCTCACAGATGCAAACAGGCTCATGCTTCTGTCGCACCCCCTTATTCCAATGACGCCTTCTTAGCATGACTAGCTTTCACAGCTGTTGAAGAACCTCTCCTACATAGAGGGGCAGACTTCTTCCCCATTAGGCAATTACCTGGGGCGCCCACAGGAAAGTAATTTAATTAACTTCAAGCATGTAAGAGATCTGGTAGATCAGGCTGCCTCCACCCTGTTCTCTTATGGAAGGCAATGGATTTCTGGATTGGAAAGTTGTTTAATAAGCATGAAAGTCTGAACCTTGAGGGCTTTACAACACCGGGTTTCTCCCCCCTGTGATCCAGTACAGATTTCCCTGTTTGCAGCAAATATCAATACGGGTCAGTGCAGCTGCCGGGTTTGATATGTGTGTATTCTACTGATTTTTACTTATTGCCCTTCAATTATCTGCAGGTCAGCACAGATGGAGAGTGTGAATTGGCAACAAGAGGCAGTGGTGGAAATGTTTTCTTTTTGAGAAACACTGAGGCATTTAACCTCTCCTTTTCTGTTATTCTCACTTTATTGCCCTCTCAGCCTGGATAATTTCCAAAAAGGCAGGCGGAGAAATGTTAAAGGCTGACCAGCAGTGGGAAGGGGAGCAAGACAATGGTTTCAAATGAATGTCTATGGTAAAGGGGGCATTTTCTGAGGTATATTTCACATCAGTCACAGTAACACACAAACCTGTATAGAAACGCGTACAAACATAACACACCATCAACCTCTAACTATCACCCAGTGACTCTTTAGTTGAGAAAAGGAGGAAAATAATTCATTTTCAAGTGATGCTGCACCCGTATCTCCCACACTCCATTGCCGGTGGGAGATACATAATACATTCCGAGAAAATACTGCTATTAGGCAAAGAACGAGGACTCACGCCGCACTCAACAGATAGTAGAAACCACAAAGGGGAGATCATAGGCTATAGTTGATGTAAAGGTCTTAAGATGGATTTGACTCAAATACAAACTTCCCTCAGGCTGCTTCTGAATATGACAAAAAAGTAAAGATGAACAAGAATTGTTAAAAAGTAAGCGGCAGAAAAATCACTCTAGGTGTAGCTGAGGAAAAGATTTCTAGGGACTCTTCAATTTTGTTTGTGTTCGCTAAAGCGTGCTCCTCCTGTCTGGCTTTCAAACTATTTCCCGGTCAAACTCTTTCACCCCATTTCCCCTGCATAACCTTTTCTCCTCATGATTTCCTTCTCGCAATGGTCTCACGTCCCAGCCCACACTGTCCTTCTTCGTGTCATATTAAAGTGATGGAAATGAACTTGAGGGGACGCTAATTGCAGTTGTCAATCCAATCTAGGTCAGGGCTGAAAGACAGGGGCTCCCTAGCACTTCATCAGTCTTCATTAATATTGAAGGAGTTTGCTGAGTAGCAGGGGGCCAACGTAATCTGCACTCATCTAACAGTGCATCAAGAATTAGGAAGCTGGGGAGGGCACCGGTGGTGCCTGGGGGACAAATATGCCAGTCAAGAAGTATGAAGAAAGATGTCAGAAGATGTCAATGGAGTGAAAGAATAGATGCTGCTTTCAAATGCTGTGGGAAATTATTAAGTTATATAACATTTAGCCTACAGTCACATTAATTTGAATGACCCACGATGAGATAATGAACTGATAGCAGAGAGCAAATACAGTAGAAGATTTACATATATAGGATGTCATGATTGTGATCATATTTTCGATAATCCCAGTCAGATTTTTATCTTTTTTATTCTCGTATAGTTTATTCGACAAGTCTCAAATATCATAAAGAATTATGATGTCTGATATTTTAATACATTTGTTAACCAGGACTGATGGCTGCCTTCACAACTAGACCATAACTTTAAATTGCATAATTTGTACAGTCAAATAAAGCAGACAAATGTCCATCTCAAACCATCAATAGTTATACATAATTTAGTGAGGCATTTTGAAGGGACCTTCTACCATTCACGAACAAAGCAATTGGAAAATCCTTTCATTCATTTATATCAGAATTAACTTCATCAGCAGGTGGTAAATAATTCAACTGTTTTTGTAGACACGGAAAATTTAAATTTGAAAGTCATCTGGACTGTAAATTGAAAACTATAGAAATTCAGAAAAATATACTTTGACAAGTATATTACGTAATCATCACCTTCTTTATTTTCATATTTTCTATGTTTATGTGAGATAAAAGCTCAGCGGCCAGCCTTGTCTAGGTGCTCTTTTGATAATGGAAGTGTCCATATCAATTATCACCTCCGTAACAGGAGCTAGTTGCAGCAATCCTCTCCAGGTCAATAACACATTTATGAAATCAACTCATTTTATTTTGCTTTGTGTACATGTTCTTCTGTAGCACTCACACTGGTTTGCACAATTCATAGAGTTTCATTAGGTTTGTAGACAGAAACCTGAAAAGAGCAAAGCAGTTGTAAGAGTCTTTATGAGTTGCAAGGTCTGTTTTACTCTTCTCTCTTAATGAGAAAATAAAGCAAATTGATGTTAAGTGACTTTGTGGCCTTCGTGCTGCAAGATCAGTATTCATTCACATTAAGTCTTAATTGCCATTAAATCGCAGGAATTCTTGAGCGTTGAGAGACTTCCTACTATTCTGTCCACCAAAACTCATATAAATGGGATGGACAGTATATCCGGAACACCTCCCAGTATTATCAATTACTATTTGTTACGGCCAGTGGCCGTGGTTATTGTTATTAGTTTGTATTGTTGTATGATTTTGTATTTAGTTCGCAGCACAAATGGGAGGAGTGCTGATCAGGCATGATTGCCTGATTCAGAGCAACTGCATCTTCGGCACGGGGCGGGGACTGAACGTCACGTGGGGAGTGATCAACCCCACCGATTGGTCTCCTGATCTCGTCGCCAGGACAACGACCAGCTGGGCGGCTGCAAGCTCACTTTTAAAACCTGTGTGAATCTGACAGTCGGGGGGAAAGTGACAGCGCTCAACAGTGCGAGCGGAGACTCGATTCCTCCTTTCCCCACTCAACCTT